>JABSTR010002493.1:0-75978 GCA_013339765.2 Haemaphysalis longicornis | reverse complement strand
TTCAACACATCGAGATGTTTTCATTGAACAGGTTGTGCCCCGTAGATGGTTCGACATAAAGGGACATCCCATTTTTCCACACTACGTGTTCAGTGTGTGATCGCCTTTTCTCGCAGTGAAGACAACTCGGTAAAACAGGTGCTGTTTCTCTTTGTATCAACCTTGAAGCCAAGGCACAAGCGATACAGGTATAAGTTGCGTACGTTCATGATACCGTAATTCTCAAAGAGCGGGAGAAAGTGGTGGTCGAACGGATAGTTTTCTATATATCAAATCAAATATAGAAATATATAATAAATAAAAAATATAATATATATCAAAAGTATCACAAACACAGGTATACAAACACGAGTTGCTTTAACAAAAATTCTACGTGGTTTCTCCCGCACCACAGATAGGATTTAGCATCAGAGTGAGATGGTCACCTGAACCTTAATATACTTCGAAGTCATTGTGTCTCGAGGTGCAAAAACCGGACGTTGGGAGCACCATTAGCACTCCATATTTCACGTGCACCAATTACCAAAAAAAAAGCTCTCGACTGAAACGAAAATCCAACCCAGGGAAACGCAATGACGGACAACTATCTTTACCACTGTTCTACACCTATACCCCTGTAACTGAACAGCAGCTTCCGATGCTCTCAAGTCTGCTAAGATACTTTGAATGCGAAAGCGGTACGCTTACCCTTGAGGCTACATTTCTGTTATATTACATGTCATGCTTGAACTGATTGATTAGTTGTGGGGTTTAACGCGCCGACGCTTCAGGCGGTGAGACGCATCGTAGTGAAGAACTACAGATTAATGTTGGCCATCCGTGTGTCTTTAACGTGCGCCAGAATCTCGAACACATAGGCTATTTCGCTTTTCGCCATGCTGCTACTATCAAATTACCGCAAAATACAATGCAGTGTCTCCGAACGGGGTTTTTAAAGGTCTTCGGGAGGGTACCATACCTTTTCAACGGACATGGGGCTCTGTCGATGATAGCTGCAGCCGCATCTCCTTTCGCTACGTTCTCAGCATGAAACACTACAACCCCCCGCTTCCCCCGTTCTAGTACGGGTCATTTCCCCAACAGCGGGATTGTGCACTGCGTATGCCACCTGCCCTCTAAAGCTCACAGCCAATCAATGAATGTGAATGCCCAAAATGCTGTTGTGTTTCAACCACATACGGAGACTTAGGTTACCCTAAGTAAAGTTTTCAAACGGATCGCAATTCACCGTTGCTTTACGTGATCGAACGTCTTTCGGCTCCCGCGAAACAATTCTTGTGAAGAATTCTGATTAAAACAGCGCAAAAAATTTCTCCATCGCCCTGTAGCTACCCGAATCTAAAGACCCTGATACTAACCAAAACATATTTTCTGCATTTTGTGGGCAAACATCAATGCAAGAAACAGCGTGGGTATTCACGAACAGCTCTTTTAATCATCGCACCTTCGTCATAGATAGCTCAGGCAAAAGCGTCCACGTCAAAGGAATTTTGCCCTTTCTGTGAAACATTCTGAAATCTGGGGAACGATTATCGATTGGGGGTAATAGAATAATAGAATGCTTCTACATTGTTGCAGTAGTACGATGCTGCTCTACTGGGCCTGCAGCCACTCGTCGTATTTCAGAAACCATCTTTCTGCCAATTTTCTGTGTCAACGGACTCGGAAATAAACTGCAAGCTTGTCCACAATAACACGCTTGTCTGTCGTAAGTGTCAGGTGGCAGGGCGGCGCTGGCAACCGATAAAATTCAGTGCTGCTACGTAGTGCCTTCTTGTACCGCGAAGATACGCGCAAAGGTAGTCTACGAGCACACAGCCTTTCTGCACTCCGCTGCTTCTGGCCTGTGAACTCTGCTACATGCATGATACATCATTCTTAATCACACTGTTGTGTCTCTGCTGTGTGTAAGTGCTGTCCGGAACAAACATCCTAAACATTCACACTAACCATACTATACACTTGTGCATGTGCGGTATATTTGTAACTGCGCTTGTTAGTTTAGCGCAGAGTTTGTGTGTTCGGGGATCTTCACCCATTTAAACTTTTTTACGATTTTCAAATGGAGCAGCAAGCCAATCTAGTGGCTTGGCTGATTTTTCCACTGTAAATAAAACTCAATGTCTCTCACTCTTCTTCAGATGTATTGGTGACATGACAAGTGAGATCACCGCTGTAACCGGGGCTGCCTTGCCTTCGTTACTAGTACTGTAAACACATTGCAGACAGTGTCGATACGATTGGTGCCGAAAGAATCCGCCTTTTTCATTGTGGTGTGTCGGCCTCTGGTGGCACACGCGGGAAGCGATATGGCAGGGCTGCAAGTGGGCAGCCACTGCAGCGAAGTGGTATCGGCGCTGCGTAGGGTGTTCTTTGTGCCTTTTTATAAGTGTGTATCGTACACCTTGCAGCTTCAAAAAAAAGTAAGCTTGAAGACGTACAGAGGGCAACACCCTAGTCTATAACACAGGTTTCGTACTTATAGCCTTCTTGCCTAGGCTGAAAAGCATTTGAGGAAAACTATTGTCTCATTCTGAAGTCTTAACCATACATTTTGACCTCAACGTTTTTTGTGAAAAGTTTGGGTCCGTAGTTTTGAGAGGTAACTGGTTTAAGTTGAACTCAGTGTTATAGACAAGGGTGTTGCGCACTGTACGATTAACGTGGGAATGATCTCAACAAGCATGCGACGTTCGTTTGTTTACGCAGCATATCTTCAAGTGTCAGGCACCGGAGGGTGGCTATCTGAGGCTGTTGTAGCGGTGTTCTTACGTAAATAATGTTTTTTTTCTGGCTCGTATTAGGAAGGGGTTGGCAATAAAGGGCCCCTGGCTATGTTCGTTTCAGCCATGCAGACACTTGTACCTGATTGCAGGGTGATCAAAATTAGGTCGACAGGTTTTTTTTTTTAATTAGACGTTTAGGTTTACATGAAGACCACCTCTACATTGAGGGTATGCGCCCAGGGGAACACAGAATTAGGTGATAATTATTGATCTTGGTGGCTAAATTAACTAAAATGGAACTTGTACCTGACTTTGTTCAATACCGGCGTTCTTTTTTTTCTGTCTCTCTCTTTCTGATAGTAACAAGCATAAATGCGCGCGCAGGTTACTTTTAGGAGTGTTTCCACAGAAGTAGCCGAAGTCCTAAGCAACCGAAGCTCCAACGTATACCGCCAAATTTCTTTTTATGGGACATTTTTTTTCGTAACCGCACTTTTCACCCTCGTCACACGATTGCCCTTTCATCTCTAGACGAACCACCAGTTAAGAAACTTGGCATCGGTTCCTTCCGTTTAAGCAGCGGCAAGATGATGAGTGAACAAAAAAAAGTAGTTCACAGTACCTACTTTTCTACTCAAATCACTAGCCCCGCGTCAAAACATTTCCCAGTAGTGAAGGGCTGAGTGTAGATAGCGCTGAAAAAAAGTAGCAACTTCCGAATGCATGAGACGAGAAGAACCTGACAAAAAAGAAAAGAAAGCAAATTCTGGCACGATGCGAACCCTCACGGCTACACGGACAGCCGTTTCTGACGCGCTAGACCTCTCGGCCACGGTGACACAACATGCTTTCACCGAATGCCGCGTACACCTAACTGGGGCTCAGCTTTGCACATTGTACTCCGCTGTGAATATTTTGCATTTTACCATTGCTGGCACAAAAACTGATCACTCGTTGAATAGCGCTTCAGTGAATATCTGATATCCAGCGAATGCGTTACTTAAACCTGCAAATATGATCGCAAATCATAGCAGGCTAGTAGACTGCGAGTCACCGTCGAAATAAAGTGTTTTGTGTACATTTGTTTCTCGTTTTAAGATATTAAACTTTGATTGATTTTGATTTCTTGCTTCCTAGATTAACTTGAATAAAATTTCTTCTGGCCTTAAAAAGCTGTATATTACCTCAGGTAGCCGAAATACGGATGGAATACATAGTGTGAAGTTATTATCGCTTCTTTCACCTTACGGAGGTTATCCCACTCTACAAAAAAAATAAATAATAACTATACCGACCCACATCCGTTGCGGCAAGAATCTTGTCGGGGCCGCCTATTCGTCTTCAGTCGGCGAGACTGTCATGCTATGTCGACTTCCGGCCGCCCGGTGTGTTCCTGTCGTTGTCGGTGTATTAAAGACGACAGCCTTTCTTGGGATACTTAAAGGGACCCTGCAACACTTGCCATCGACTACTAGTAATGTGTTTTGGGATAAAGTCTATTGCCCCAGAAATCTCCTCCCGCAAGAATTATGAAAATCCGTTCACAATTAACGAAACTACCCGCGATGAGAAATCGCGCATAATCGTTCCCTCTCAACAAGAAGCAATGAGTTCAGCCTCCCCTGAGTAGGATGCAGATTTCACATTGGGTGAGTTGTCAGCTGCTTTGACAAGCATTCGTCACCGAACTGCACCAGGACCTGACGGAGTACCGTATTCGGCATTTTGCAATCTTTGTCCAATCAATACGACCCTATTGTTGGAAATATACAACAGAATTTGGAGAGGTGGACGGGTGCCAATATCATGGAAACTTGCAAAAGTGGCGGCTCTACTAAAACCCGGGAAAAGCCCCTTGGCATTAGACTCATTCAGACCAGTCAGCCTCACAAATTGTATATCCAAAGTCATGGAGAAAATGATCAACGAACGATTGATGTATTGGTTCGAAAGTCAGCATGTGCTGCCAGGAAAAATATCAGGCTTCCGCATAGGTCGATGTACCATGGACAGCATCATAGATTTGGTGACATTTGTGGAACACGAAAAGTCCAAAGGCAACATTACGGTGGCCATATTCCTAGACGTAATGCGTGCCTATGATACGGCTAGCCACGTCCACGTCTTAGAAGGATTGGCGCTATTAGGAATACGTGGGAGGACGCTCCGCTTTATATCCGACTTTCTTGAGGGCAGGCGAATTTTTGTCACGACGGAGAATGCGAAAACATCGGAACATGTGGTTACCCAAGGGGTTCCTCAAGGCAGCGTTTTAAGTCCCACTCTTTTCAATGCAATAATGGCGCAATTGCCAACACGCCTCCCACATGGCATTCACTATTCCATTTACGCTGACGACATATGTCTTTGGACATCCGGACCGTCATTGGAAGTCATCCAAACCAAATTGCAAAGCGGAATTGATGAAGTTTCAATGTTTCTGACAGAACGAGGAATGACTTTGTCAGCCGGAAAAACAGCAGTACTTCCCTTTACTATGAAACAATTGAAGGGGTTTAATATATGCCTGGAAGGAAGACCCCTGGCGCTTGTGACAAACCATCGTTTCCTCGGCATAATAGTAGATCGGAGGCTCTCCTGGTCACACCATCTTCACGTTCTGGAGACCAAGGTGAACAACATCGTCCGCGTTCTGCGACACCTGGCGGGAGCCCGTTGGGGAACCTCCACGGATGTTCTACTCAGACTTCACGGGGCTCTTGTGAGATCCGCTATCGGATACTCATTGCCAGTTCTCATTGGCTTATCACCTTCTGGAGAGAAGAAAATCACTCTACTATTAGCGAGAAGTCTTCGAGTGTGCTTGGGGTTCCTAAAGCCACGTCAAGTCCCCTTGTGCTGGCAGAAGCGCGAGAGTTTCCTATTATGGTCCTGCGGCAAAGAGAAATAACTCGGCACCTGTTCAGAATATTCACGCAACATGCTTACCACCCACTATCAGATGCAATATTGAAGCGAACTGGTTCGAGGATCTCTGCCATGCTGCAAGACTACCAGGCACTCCTTCCTGAATTTACACGGTGGCCTGATACCTGCCCTCCCTGGCTTCTTCCACAGCCTAACATCACTGCTAGAATACCAGGTTTCGACTAGAAGGCAAATGTTCCTGTACAGGCGTTGGTCCAGTTAGTGTTGATGCATATGTATAACGCGCACGCGGACAAGCTACATGTGTACACGGATGGATCTTGCAATACACGTAGCTCCGCTTGCGCGTTCGCAGTGCCTGCATTAGGTGTGCAGCAGATGTTCCGATTGTCACACAGAACATCCTCGACAACTGCTGAACTCTGTGCCATTGTGGAGGCTGTCAAGTTTATTGCCACAAGGCAGCAAAGTGCTAGGTGGGTTGTCTGCTCAGACTCTAAGCCAGCACTTCTGCTCCTATCAAATGTTCAGGCTAGAAACGGGTACCGGATAATGACCCTTACGATTGCTGAACATCTTCAAGCAGCCCGTGATAAAGGGCATGTCGTAGACTTCCAATGGGTACCCAGCCACAGTGGCCTAAAAGGCAACGAGGCAGCCGACAGACTCGCCAAACAGGGGCACGACGACGGCGACGAGCTCACCGTTCCTCTCCTCGCTGATGATATAAGGAGCATCATACGGAAACTAAGTGAGCAACGGTCTGCAGAGGCGTGGTTTGATGAAGACACGAAGCGGTCATTGCTGTACGCAATAGACCCAGCCTTACAGTTCCGTGTGAATGTGGAGCTGTCACGAAATGTAGAAACTCTGCTTCACCGTTTGCGACTCGGGGTGGCTTATACAAAGTCGTTTTTGTACCGAATTCACTGTGCAACCTCACCATCCTGCGCATGCGGAGCGCCCGAGGAAGATGTTTCCCACGTGATGCTAGACTGCCCATTATACTCACGGCAAAGACGTGAACTTTTACACAAACTCCCATTAGAGAACCGTCGTGTGGTGTGTTTAGAATCTTTACTAGGACCATGGCCTGATGCGGGGCTTCAAAATAAGGTTGTTCGTGCCCTGAATGTGTTTTTTACCTCAACATGAATAGTGACGAAGTATTAGGTGACATATTAGATTTTTGTCGTGACTCAGTGACCACCAACCCAGGAGGACATTTTACAGACAACTTTTAGTACTCACGAAAGTGTGGTGCACAGTGGAATAGTATAGCCGGGTCTACGACCCTGTATTGGTGAAATGGAGTAGCCGGGAGCAGGTCCGCTTCCAACCTCTCCACTCAATAAACCAGTTAAACCACCTCGACAGCGGATAAGGACGAAAGCTGCGCGCTCTCTCCCGGAGAGGGGGGCGGCTCGCGGCGTTCTCTTCGGCGGCCTTCGGTATATCACATGCCGGGTAGTTTTCTCCTTTTCTCCGCAACGAGGAGGGGCCTATTTCCGGTCTGGTGCCACAAAAAAGCAGGCATGGGTGCCTGCTCGCAAGTGCGCGCTCGGGCTGGTAGGGCGTTTTTGAAGCAATAAACGTTTGTAGTCGAGTGGTCCTGTTGAAAGGGAAGTATTGAGCTCATGACTCAAACTACCCTCGCACTCAAAACACAAAAGAAACGGCAAAACTGTGCCTACAGGTTCAGGCATAGAAGAGGTTCGTACACAGCGATGACGACGACGGAAATGGGAGAATCTAGCCGCGAAGTTGACCAGTGACAGCCGATCGGGCAGCCATGGACTATGTGACATCCCTTAGGCCATGCCAGGGGTTGCATAATGAGGACAACTGAAGAGAGAGCGATTGGTTTTTCCACGTCTTTCACATCGATCGCGCTCAGCGCTTCACGTGCATGTGTAATATTTGGCTCAGATATTCCTGGCAGTGTAATCTAAACGTCGCGCAGGTTTACTTGCACTGCTCCAAGAGTGTTGCAGGGTCCCTTTAAATCCAGAAATTTTGGTCTGTCTGTCTGTCTGTCTGTCTGTGTGTCTGTCTGTCTGTCTGTCTGTCTGTCTGTCTGTCTGTCTGTCTGGGAATTTTATTCTTTATTACCTGTCTTCAACACACCCCTACAACACAACAATAACTACACCGTTTATGTGGTACAAAACACACCGACATCAACATACCAGCCGTGCCACCGGCTAGGCTTTCTCATTTACTTATCACTTTAGAGTAATTAACGGCTCTAGAAAATCCAACCAATCTGGTGCTCGCTGCTGGACTCTCAGCCCCTCAACAAACTGCATGACACTCTGTCACAGAAACTGCCGTGCCCGTCGGGCATCCACGTCGCCATGGAGCCACGCCATGTGCGCCGGCCTTATGCTGTGAAGGCCCAGAAGCATTATTAAATCGTAGAAGACTCCTTCGTTACTTTCTGTGGGTAAATACCGTGTACCATGCGGAATAAGTGGGAAGTCTTTGTGTAATGTTCGGTGCATAACATCCCAAAAGTGAACCGCCATCCAACAGTGAATAAAAACGTGGTCTATTATCCGGTTGTTTACAAATTGTGTAGTCAGTATCCCATGGTGTATCTAACCCCTTTTTTTTACCGTGTTTGCACAGTAAGTGTCCCTGAATGAAGTTTGAAAAAGAAGGACTTTATCCCCGCTTTTACAGCCGTATACGCTTAACTCTTTTCAGTACCTCTTGCCCTGGGCCTTCTTTGTACAGCTCTTTATATCGCGGTACCGGGAACAGACTGTCGCAAACGTCTTTATATAATTTTGTACGTGACACTGTACTCAAATATTCCATCGAAAAGTGGGTTGACAGAAACCTGAGGGACATGACAACTTCTTTAAGATATTCTGAAATCCTTCCCTGTATTTGCAAACTGGATACGACAAATTCCGCACCGGCTGAAAAAGCAACGTCGGCTGCCGCTGTAAGTGCATTTTTTAGCCGTGACTGTAAGTCATAAAGGATAAAAATATGCCCCCTTCGGGAGAAGAAAAAGATGAAGTAGTGAACAATGACTCCGCTGGCATCGCCGCTGGCTTGTATACGAAAAAACGCATTCGGCTTGTCTTTTCGTTCTCTTTTTTGCGAAATGCGTGCAAGCGCGAAATTCCACGTCGTTACTCCAACCTCGACTTTCACTCAGTCTGTACCAGTACTCAATATGCTGTATACCCATGAAACACTTCGGTGAAAGCCGCGTCTGTGCATACAAAGGGACATAATTGAAGCATTTTCTTTCATTTCTGCTAAATAGTTCCATGTGTTTAATACGTTGGCTGAACAACAGAATTCCTTGCCAGAATACTTGGCCTGCTTCTGTGGTCTTTGTGTTTCGATACACCGTGCGTCCCATATCAATTTCCTTCAGCGTAATGCAACAAGAGCTAAGCAATCAAATTTAAACAAATTTTTTCTCTTCCGTTTCTGACTTTATGTTGCTCTAGGCATAGTGCCGTTTTTGCTGAAAAGCACGGACTTATTTTGAAGCACCTATGACACGACTTCCGTTACTTTTCTCTCAGATTTTTACTAATTTCTAGTTTCAGCCAGCAGCAATCGGTTCGTTGTGTTTTATAAACATTAGCATTTGTTTCCCTGTACGACCTCAAGTGCACAGTTGGGCGGTTTGGTTACTAACTAATGAACGTGACACCGGACGTGTGTTCTCCTTTTCTTTGCTTTCTTCGTCCAGTGTCACATTCGCTGGCACCGTGAGCTCTACGACCTGGAGCACTGTCCTTTCAGACTGGGTTGCTTGTCCTTCTGTTGGCAGTTTTTGGCTGGAGGGCCTCTCTGGGAATATATTGCCTCATCAAAAAGGGGCTTAGAAATCATACACTCGGTAACAGCCACAAGGTGCGAAATTGTTGCTCTTCGGCCCTGGCTATCAACCGGGGGAAGCCAGCCGACGGACATTGTCCACGTGTCTTGTACGAAGACAAACAATTCGCCTGATCATACTCCTACAAAAGTAAGTGCAGGGATGGTACCTGTTGCTGTATGGGGGTTGTGTTCCCTGCATTTTGCAGCATTATATAAGATACGTCGTCATAGTTGTTTACGGTAGCCATGCTTAGAGATGGTTAGGATAACGTTGGGATACGGCGGTCTGGCGAGAAAATGACAGCTACATAGACCCTATGCAAAAAGGCGGACAACACTGAGAATTCAGCGGTGGTAACAATGGTGGTGAACGCGACGACGCCATTAGAAAGGAAGCAGGTCGTAGCAACGCCGTTGCGGTTGCACGTTTTCGCCCACGGCTTCACGAGTCTGTTGCCCCACGACGCGTATGCAATTACGTGGATGGTGGACGGTAGCTACCCCATAGAAACTCTGTGCTCGCAGCCTTTTCGCTTCCTTTTTAATGGCGGCGCAGCGGGTGCACAGTGTTGCCACAGTGGCTTGCTGCTTTTCCGCCAATGATTTGGCCATTTTGCAAAGGGTCTATTCTGCAGCGATTGACCAGTGCTGGTAACTACCGCAATATCGTGTAATTACAGTAAATAGATACCTTGTCCACTTGTACGTACGTTCAAGTATAGAGGGTGATCAAAATTATGTCGACAGGGCTTTTCTTCTAAATTAGGCGAATAGATTTACGTGAAGATCACCTCTACATTTCGAGTATGCGCCTAGGGGAACAAAGATTTATGTGGTAATTATTGATGTTGGTGGGTAAATTAACTAAAATGGAATAATTAACTTTTTAATGGCTAGAGTAAAAAGCCATGTTTGTATTAAAATTTAGACGCAATCGTGTTTCTACGCAGTTTCATTTCGTAGAATTCCTGTAGCGCATACGTGCTCCGAGATATGAAACTGCGAAGTTGAATTGCAGTTCGCATGATTACGCATGCAAGGCAGTGAGGACGGGCGCGAAGCTCCTTCCTTTTGTTCTGTGTTTCGATAGCGGTTCCGAGGGCTGCATAGTGCGGTAACGTCAGCCGAGACTGAGAGGGTGCCAGTTGTACCTTTTGCCTATGCGTGCACACCGCTGTCAAACTAAAAACTTTACACAGCAGGCACGTCTCAAAAAGAGGAGCTTTGTGCCTGTCCTCGCTGTCTTGCATGCCTAACGATGCGAACGGCAATTAAACTTCGCAGTTCGATATTGTCATAGTACGGATGCGTTAGAATTCTAGAAGATGAAACTGCGTAGAAAAACGATTACGTATAACTTTTCAATGCAAACACGACTGCTTACTGCAGCCACGAAAAAGTTAATTAATGACGTTTAGTTAATTAGCCGCCGGCACCAATATTTACCACCTAATTTTGTATCCCCCTGGCAGCATCATCTCACTACAGAGGTGGTCTCCATGCACATGTAGGCGCCTAATTAAAAATACCTGCCCAATTAACTTTGATCACCCTGTATAAAAAAACTCCTAGGTAAAAAGCTGATCGTTCCGGGAACCCGGCGTGACACACGCTACCGAGCTCTAGGCAATAACGAGGAGAACATCACCAATCGGCAGTGAAAGCTGTTAGGAACCATTTCTTTCCACCTGAAAGCGGCGCGATCCCGAAACTTTGAAAAAGTGGAGTTTTAACATTACATTGAGTCGTTGGAGTCGAAAATCCTACGATGAGAGCTGCGGGACAGATTCACTGGAACACCAACTATTACAGAATTTTGTGGCTTATAGAAAAACCTTCGGTAAAGGGAAAATTGCGTGACCTCTGCTTTAGTAGATGAATCGGTCGAAAATCTTCATAAAGCTCGCAGTGATTACGTAAGGAATACCCAAAAATATCATTTCACTAAAATACCTTGTGGACGTTTGATAAAATATACGGTTACAGTTTGCTTTGATTCGTTCGTTCTATGCGCCTTGTGTGGGTTATATTGAATACGAAAATTCGACGAAATAGCTTTTTGCAACGGATCTTTGCTGTGCAATGTTTGCTACTCCAGTGTGTAAGCCCAGAAGGTCGGTAATTGGTATGCACTTAAATATGGTTGGCAACTAGAAAGCAACACTGCTTATATATTCAGGTTTTAATACAATTGTTTCGTTTTGTTCCGTTTGAGTTCTAGTTTAGCTACAGCAAGTTCTAGTTTAGATTCACCAAATTCTAGTTTAGCTGGCTGCCTGGCGTAACAAAAGAATTAGGTTTTATCGGGCCTAGTTAATCGCGTGACGAGACGGCGCAACGAATTAGATCCGACCACAGACTTGGCACCATCACCACGGAAATACTGCTCAACGCCACTTTGTGAGCATCCGCAACACTAATACACACACATTAGCTGCATTATACACTCACGCACGTACGTACTCAATAATATTAACACATGCAACGCATAATACCTTGCTTTTTGCACATGTGTGACTTATGAGCGTTTATAATCTATTTATCTTAGTACGGTAACGGTCCCTCTCATAAAACAATGCAAAGACCTTGCAATAAACTTTCGTTGTAGCAACAATAAATAAACGGCCCGGAATGTGGCGGACAGGCCGATTTTGCCTGTTCTTTTTTCGAAGACATTCGCAATAAGTTCTGATATGCGTCACCAGCAATTAAGAAGAAAATTAAGGGTTACACGCGTTGCAACAAGTTTGTGGCTTTAAATGAGGCAGCAAGTATCATACGTAGCAGGCGCCCTTTCACAGACGCTGTGTCAAAACATGGAGCGTATAACGAGCGTGAGAGCGAGAGTAATGGCTTCCCCTTACCCGATCTTTTTCTAAAGCACCGCCATTGCTCTCTAAAGAAGCCATTCATTACTTGGGCCGTGTGAAGGCGTGGAGGACTACGATGACGTTGCGTAACAGCCCACTTTGCTGAGCCTGTGAGGTATCATTGTTCCTTGGCTTTTGCAATCTTGACAAGTCTCTTTTACTCACTTTATTTTTATAGCTTGCTCACATATTTCGTACAGCGACGACGGCTCCATGACGTAGCACTCTTTTGTAGTATTTCGCCGGCTAAAATTGCACTTTTGGTGAACCGACCTAAGTAGAAGAGCCAGTGGAAGGTAAGTAAGGAAGCACGTCAAGGAGAGACAAAGATTAATTGTAAACCACAACTAGTTTTAGTCCGTGCGGGAATTGGAAAGCTACCAATAAAGGTCAAAATGCGACACTAACAGATCGGAAGTTCTTGGTTTGCTAAGTTAATTATGTCAGTAAATGAAGCGTACTTGTCTGCTAACCGGGACACTGAATTTTCTTAAACCAAGTTCAGCCAAACTTTCACTGGACTGTCACTCATCTTTCTAGCACAAGCTCAGCATTTTGTAGTAGCGTACCCTTCGATTACAGCACGCTCTCGCGTATTTTTTGGGCGTAGCTTTGTTCGAAACTGCCATTTAAACAATTAAACTACATTCAAAGAAGCACACCGATTGATTGATTGATTGATTGATTGATTGATTGATTGATTGATTGATTGATTGATTGATTGATTGATTTGATTTGATTGATTTTGATTGATTTGATTGATTGATTGATTGATTGATTGATTGATTGATTGAAAATATCTTTATTTAAAAGAGAAAAGAGACAGGAAAGACGGTAACTATATTATTTCCGGGACTTCGTTTAATTGCCTATGAGGTTTAACGCACCGACGCTACACAGGCGATGAGACACGAGGTAGTGGAGTGCTCCGGAATAATTTTAACAACCTGGAGATCTTTAGAGTGCGCCGAAATCTTCAACACACGGGCGTTTTCACTTTACGTTCCCATTAAAATGGCCGCGTATCTGCACCTTTTGTTGCAAATGGCGACAAAAGACTATAGTCGACTGGCGCCCTTGGCAAGTAAATGCTTCCCTTCTCGTTCCCGCTCAGCTCTCATGCTGTTCCTCTCCTGTCTCGTTCCTCCCAAGATAATACGCTGAAGTATTGCTCAAGTCAGTTTGAGTTTACGGCGTTTCACTGCTCTAAGCTGGTGTCCTCGATGCCAGCGCTGCCGTACCGAAGAGACGCGCGTGAATCGAAGCACCCTACTACAATTTTTATATAATCACGTTGCCCTACTCCAAGAGCGTTCGAAGCGGAACATGGATCCTATCTAATGGATCTTTCGTTGATATTGGCTTTTGATTTCTTAAATTCAGCCAGGTAGCGTGGGCAACAGCAGGCGAAGGCTTTGGGCGGTTCATGTAGTATTTCATTTGCGGTATCGAAAACAAATCATCGCTGAATTTTAATCAGGCAACACTGTAAATTTCACTCATATATTGATTTTCTGCTTTATGTTTTCGTAATGTATTGTGCTTGTTCAACAACGTTGACAAGTATAAACATTAACACCGGACTTAGACGTTTAATTTTGGTTGCGAGTATAGTAAGTCTATTGCGCAGTTTCTGTTTCACTTGACCGGGGGCGAATCGATTCCACACCCGACAAAGCAAAATTTCTGCGTTTGAGTATCCAAAGAAAGATTAGTGTCTTTAAAAGCTGCCGCTGTGTCTGCGAATCGTACCTGTGTCCTTGGGCTAACGAGCACAACGCCTTTAGCCACTAAGCCACCGCGCTAGTTTATAGTTATAAAGAATTTCCCTTGTCCCCAACGCTGCTGTGTCTGTCTGACAACTATCGCGGGCAGGCGGGGTCATCGCGACGCAAAGTGGCCTCCCACTGCCATCTGGACATGTCTGTGAGCGGGTGTATAGTCGGCGTGTATTGGTATGCCCCTACCGCGTGGTAAGCGCCACCCTGTCACAGCAGGGGAGAAAAAAGGGGAATATAGCGTGGGGTATTAGGAGTGTTGTTTAGCCAGTGTGGGTAGTGTGTCTGTCTGCAGTCTCCAGAAAGCTTACGGTTATCCTTTAGGGATGACTTTTTCCGATGGTGCAGAAGTTCGTCTTTTGCGCCTTGCTATGCTTAAACATTCATGTAACACTTAGAAGGAGTGTCATGAAGCACAGGAGGTTGCCTATTCCCTTTCCGAGAGAGGTGGCTATAGCATCACAGATGACGTCATGGTGACACAGATGACGTGCGGCTATAGCGTCATCTGTGTCACTGCCTTAAACCATGCATCGCTGCCCTGTGAGCTTCCAAGGAGCGCCTTCCCCCTCGGCCTTCCCCCAGACGCTGCTATGTTCACCGCTTATCAGAATGACGTAAAAGTTGCGCGGGAGGTTCAAACAAGATTTGCAACAACATTCTCGCCGGCGGCGGAGACGCCCTGCGAGATAACAGCAGAGTATGAATACCGCAAGTTGGGTTATATAGTTTGCGCACGATTGAAAACTTGAAAGCGCCAAAGTAACGGGCACAGACAGGAGTGGCACACACAAAGCTCTTGTGTGTGTCGCTCGTGTCTGTCCCCGTTGTTTGTGCGCTTTGAAGTTTTCAGCAGAGTATATAGCATGCGCCGTGGCGTGTTCTATGAGCACGCGGTCATTCCGGATGACGCAGAAGATATGCGACGTGACTGAGAAGGCGGCAGTTCGCACTGAGCACAGATTTAGCATTACAGAGCATAATAATCGTCAGTGAGTTTTTGTCATTTTTATTCAACCTGCATTATTTTGTCTTTCTCTTCAGCATGTTTTGTGGTTCTTTATGTCGTGACCATTTTCTACTCATAAATTTTGTTAAATCATCTTCGTTTAATTATTCAATTAAAATATGCATTCATAAATCTCTGCGTGTGTTCTTGTTCTGTTGTTTGCCTAATTACACCAGGCGTGGAAAGCGGATGTTGAGCCGATAGCACCCCTGGCGGGCCAGAAAAGGTCTCGATGCAGAAGCAGAAAATTAACAATAAAGCTTATGTGCGACCACGTGTACCAGCGCAGCGAAATAGCAAAAGATATTTATCTGTGAAAAGCGGACGTCGCCACGCCCTTACGTCTTCCACAATCTCCGTGAGTGAGAAAACCGTCGGCACCATTGCTCAACAGCTGTCGCGAACGCCCCGTGCGTGAAATAGTAATCACCGGAAAAAGCAGCACTCGCTTTCCAGCCAGAACTTACTTCGCACTGGTGCGCAGACACGGCCGGTTCGGTGGAGCAAAGCACCCAACGTCCTTCCATTTCATTTCACAGTGTTTTTCCGCCACCCTTTACGCACCAGCTGGTTGTATTGGACGGTTCAGTTGATCACCGGCTGCTGTCGTACAGCGGCCTTAGCGATACTAGCACGGTGAGCCAAAAGCTGCTGGAGTAATGGACCAAGTGCGTCATTGATCCAGCTTTATTTGGTGCCCTGTAAGCCCTGGCTGGACGCTTCTGGAAGGATGTATTGTACCGAAGGATGTATTCATGTTTCCTTTACGTCCCCTGTCTAAATATTTGGCGCTCGAAAGTTGTATCATGGATTACCAACTAGCTCTAAACCACACGTCGTTAAGAGATCGCGCTGCCTTTCGGCGTATCGAAAGCATTTAATTTACCGGAAGCATCTAGTTTATCCAACAAACAAACACCAACACGTTCGGTCCAATTGATGTGTTTGTTATTTTTATTATTTTTCTTTTAATACTTGTAGAGTTTTCTGATTTTTCGTTTCAAACAAGGAAATTTTCTTTTTGATGTTCAAAAAAAAAAAAAGCCCGCTGATAGTTTTCCCGTTCCCAGGTGATGGTCGCTGATCTATCTTCTCTTCCCCATTACCCCTTACTTTTCCTGCCCCAACCACCTTTGTACCACTACCTCAACCCATATTTCTACCCCCTCGCGTTCCCTTTATCTCCCTGCGATACATATGTGGTGCAGTCTGGGAACCTCTTTCCCTCTCACAGTCACCTCACCTCACCTTGTACAGCAGTTTGATTGAAGGTTGTTACGCAGTGTTTCATAAATTTGAAGTGCATTTTTGAGGTGATCCGTTTCCATCTATTTTTTTATCACAAAGACAGCGATGCAAAAAGAGGGATAAAAGATGTGATCCACAGGACAAATGCTGATTTCTCACTGATTTCTGAGTTCAGATACTTGTCATACGTATATGCAAGCATACACACACACGAACACACATACGAATCATATGTCAAGTAAATTGTTGCTGATACAGAGAGACCAGAAATCACAAAATTTATCCCCGCTGTCACATTATCCTCATTTCCATTTTTTAAATATTGCTAGGTTACGTCAGCGGTGTTTAGGAAGCTTAAATATCCAAGTTATTCTATCGACAAGGCTATGTAAAGCATGCTGAGGCGGTCGTAACACGTCATAACCTAGGATAACTTTAAAACTGTACAGTGTGACAGCCAGGGATTCTTTAGAGAGTTTCGGTCTATTTGGTGTCAGTACTTATAGGGTTGACTATCTTTATGTAGGTGTTTGTGTATGCGTATTTAAAACTATGACGTTTCGGTTATGAAAATTTAGTTGGAAGTCAGGGTTTGTTCTGCGTGGCTTCACTTTTGTCCGTTTTTGTTTTTTCGCGATACACATATAATGATGAATTTCCAACTCTCCTAAGCCTCTACTCGGGTATTGTATGGTCTGACGTTGACTTACACGTTTGTTGTTAAGAAAACCCGTCGTTGAAAATCATCTGTGATTAACCCCGATACCTGGCTCCAGCGAATCAGAAATCGCTGAGTGAAATCTCTTATTTTCAACATGTCCAGACTGGTGATAAATAAATATTTACGTGGTTCACACCATTTTGAATTATGTAGTCTATTCTGGCTTTTCCGGTGCATACATTGTTATTCAGCACAGAAAACACTCCATTACGGAAGTAACTTCTGTTCTTCAATCCCAGTTCAAATATTTTTCTTATCGCTAGTGCCAAAAGAATTTTGCGTAGGGCATTATGCTGTACCTTCTTCAGCTACTGGAATCGTCAAGTTTTACAAGTACAGCATTTCTTTTCATTTGTTTTTTTTTTTTTTAGTGATTGCCTGATGCATGTTTCTCCCATATAATGTTCACCTGTGGCTCTGGGATGGAAATAGTGAAAGGAAAGCGAAAAAATAAAAGAAAAAACGGGGGCGTAGACGGTTATGATCGTTTGTAAAGTAGGGCAAGCGGTTTTTTTGGAAGGAAAGTCAATTTACCTGTCTGAGTAATCTGATTCTTAAAGGCTACAACAGCTTTCCACTTCTTTTTAACAGGTCCTTGTAGCGCTGCTTCTTCACTCGCCCAAGGTCCCTCAATGGTCGTTTTGTTTGCACTGTACCGAAAGCATTCCAAGAGCGGGTGTTTGGCGACCGCTGGAGCGCCGTGCCTTTCGCCGTTGAAGGCACCGGAAGGTCCCTTTACCAGTTTGTTTAAAACAATAGGAGAGGTCGCCGCCTGTGGTTGCGCTTGCCATGCCACAATTTTAGCCCCTCGCGAGAGTGTTTGCGCTGTTGTTTGATGTGTGCCGTCAGGGTAGACGAAGATGTGAATAACAGCCTTCCTATTTAAGAAGTTGGCCCGGCATTCGAGCCCTTCCATGTAAACAGGGTGTTTTCCCAGGCGGTTGTCCCTCAATGACACGGCCGCTTTTCTGATGGAGCTGAAAAGCAAAAACGCCCTTCTGTCGGAGATTTAGGCGCACGCTAAAGATCCCCAGGGGGTCAAAATTATTCCGGAGCCTCATTGCCTGCGTTGTATCGGCGCATAAACCCTACAATCAATCAATCAATCAATCAATCAATCAATTCCTTCAATGACAGCGCCACGTTGGCGGTGAAACGCTAAGAAGGCCTCGCGCCGCTGCCCGGACCTACTTCTTGCCTGTGACGCCGCTGCATCCCGGTATTCACTCAACTACGACGTTGTCGCCGCGTGTTATGCCATTGATGGCACATGAAAACGACCATGGAATATCATCGGGGTACGCTCGGCACAGACATAATCGAAGCACGTCATGGGAGTCTGTACAGAGTCTGTATTAATTTAACCGTGGCTGACGATGATATCCGATATATTTCGCTGCTTTGAGGAAAGCCAGAAGCTGTAGTGTCTGCACCGTGAGGGGCGGATCTTCAATCTTCTATTCAGTGTGGTGTTGTTGGGTACCGCACCCTGCAATAGAGGAAAATGGTCAGGCCGTGAATGAGGCAACGTCAACGTACGCAAGAAAAAAAGGGAAGTGTTTTCCACTTTTTTGATGTGTCTAGAGGCAGCATGGGTTCCTCTGCTTCCGTTTTTGCCACCGGACCTCATTGTAAGAAGCGAACAGAATTTTACATAATTGTAACTAAAACACGACGCACTATTTTCATTTTGTATTCCTTCTGTGTTGCCTGGGGCGCGAAGGTCCAATATTTCACCTCTTAACCGGACGAATATACCCTTACAAAAATGGTTATTGAGATTGAATTGAAAGTCAATTGACTTTACTCAGTACAATGTGTTGACAGTCAATTGACTTTGAATAGAAATTTGTATTGAGTTCTCGTTGAAAAGTGGCCGCCGGTGTTTCAATTGAAACTCAACGCTGTGTTTCAAGTTGAAAGTCTATTGACTATAGTCAACATGTCTGTTGATTTCCAATTGAGTTTCTGTTGACTCTCAATACACTTTTCCTGTTGAGTTCCTGTTGTGATGTATCAATTGAAAGTCTATTGAGAAAAGTCGGTGGAGTTCGAGTTGAGTCTGTGTTGACTATCTATTGATTCTCCTGTTGAGTTCCTGTTGAGAAATATCAATGAAAACCTATTGAGCATATTCAAGACAGCCCGTTTGATTTCATTTTAGTCTTTTATCAAGTTATTTCAACAATTGCCTCGTAAAGTTCAGTTGACTGTACTAAATATATAGTGAGTCTGCTTCAATAATGCAAAAAATCAAGGTGTGCATTGAGCAGGTGAAATAGTGAGGTGTTTCATGGCAACGCTTGCTTTATGCTCACGAAAGCAGCACGGGAGGACTGGAGCCTTGCAGGGTCCACTTGGCTACTTGACTGTGTAGCCTGCAAAATACAACAAGAAACAGCCTTGTTTGTTTCCACCAGTATAGTACGAAATGATTGCGTCCCTTCTTATTAAGCATGCTGGTTCTAAGTAGCTTGCTATTTATATGTTAGATGGTTTGTATTTTTGGAAAGCAAGGCAAGGAGACAGCAGTTCAACAAATGTATAAGCTTGTTTCAGGTTTTAGTGCATCAAGGCAAGCTAACCACATCAATTAATTCTAACAATCGGGTAGGGAGTGGAACGCCTTTACTTGAATGCCTTCCGCAATTAAAGCACCTGAAATCTAGAGGAACGACTATGTCCTGCAGGGAGCCACAAAATCACCCGCATGGGCTAGTTATCGTGTCTTCCACATCTTTGAGGCCCAAAAGAAATCCGCTTAGGCCTATCAAGACTGGGTGAGCCACTATCAAACTGTCCAAAAGCATACCTGTCAACCTGTGGATTTGTTTTGTGAAATTTCAATGCTTCAAATGTCAAAACAAAATTAGATAACTGTCAACTTGCATGAGCTGTTTACAAAATTGTAGCCTTGATTAAAAAAAAACTAGTGTCAGATGGTACTGTAACTAAAGTTACTACAACAGGCAATCATTACAAATGGCTTTATGAATGAATGAGTGCATAATACTTTGTGCTTACCGACTAGTGGAAAAAATTACATGAACCGTGAAAGAAAAAAAAAACTTGCCCATAAAGAACGTGACAGAAAAAAATACGTAAGTTGAATTTCGCAGTCTTTCACACTCTTGTAACGATGAAGTATGGTGTGTGCCTTGCAGTACGTATAACAAACAAGTAGCACTAAGCAGCAGCTTGAAGGGATCATATGAGATATGGGTATATCCACATTTTTGCCTTCATCGTAACAATGCCAGAGGAGTGTCCCAGTATAACAAGTCCGTTATGCCAGTTTACACACAACGAGAACACGAAACAGTTTTGTTTGGTGAGAGGAAAAAACAGCAGAAGTTGCTGTAAATGAGAAAAAATGTAGAAGCTTTTTTTCCCTTTGCTTGACGAGATTTTCTGTACAGCAGCAGCACTAAAACAGTACAGTGATACCGTGCCGACCAATCATTTGGGTAATTCCTAGAGGCAGAACATTTGTCACAACAGATCGACTAAGCCCTCGCGCAATGCCGGTGTAGCATCAGTCAGTGGCACATCTGATTCCACGTTTAGGCCAAAATGTTATTCAGTGGATTTTGCTATTACTCACACCACATTCAGCCCAACTTATTCAAAACTGCTCCGAGAAAGGCAATCACCGGTTGTGATTATAAGCAATGGCAAATTTAAATTTATGCTAGCAAGTCGAGCAAGTGCTTAGTCAAAGCCGGTATTCATCAGTTTGAAAGTTTTGACGCCTGTACATGTTCTAGCGCAAGCTGCCTAGCACCTGAGACAAAATTGGCAAATGAGAAATTCCCAGAAAGATACGTGGAGAGAATTGGCACTTTGTGGTAAAAGACTAATATATAACAGTGTGCAGTCTGTTTCCAACTACTCCTTACGCAGCACATTTTTTCTTCATTGGTTTTAAAACCAAAGTGTCTGCTTGCCTTTAGGGTGTCAAGGTAACGCATCAGACTTGGTAAAGATGCTTTGGGTTCAAACCCTAGCTTCTGCGGATACACAGTCCCTATATTCCACAAAGTAATAAATGAATTTGGTTATATTCTTGGGCATTATTTCTTTAGCTGGAAGGAAGTACGTTTTAGGCCACGTTTGTCACCGGAGTCACGTGCTCTGCACTCAGGGACAACGCTCTTTTTCCCTCCAAACATCGTTCACATTAAGAAAGCAAATCTATTGCCGGCATGCCAGCACTTTAGCTTGTAAGTATATTTTACCGCATGTCTCCTAACTGGTGAACACACTATACTGGTTTGTGACTGGTAGATCTGCCTCTCACGCCTATTGATTGAGTTGTAGGGGTTTAAACGCGCCGACGCAACGCAGGCGATGAGGCGCGCCCGTAGTGGAGGGCCTCCGTAATAATTTCGCCCACCTGGGGATCTTTTAACGTGCGCCGAAGATCTCGAACACACGGGCATTTTTGCTTTTCGCCTTCCATCAGAAAAGCGGCCGCCGCGGCCGGGAATCGAATCCGCGACCTCGTGCTCAGCAGCGCAACGCCTTAGCCACTGAGCCACCGCGGCGGGTTGCCTCTCAGCCTAGCGCTGTCAGGTGTGTTTGCATAGCGCAGTATTCGTGCGTCTGTTATTGATCCGACAGGCACTTGTTCGATTCGACCACCTTCATTTTTTTTTCATTTTCGTTAACTTCGTTCGTCAAACATTTTATTTACCTTAATCATGGTGTTCTTTCTTTTTTTATGACACTTCGTACCAGGCAATACAGGGCTGCTGCTCCGTTCTGTAGCGGCACTGCGTCTAGAATTTTATTCATTCGTCACTTGCCTTCGAAGGTTTTGTTAGACCTTTAGCTTAAGATACAGACAAATATATTACACGCGAAAGCAATACAGCAGCGCGGAAGACAGTAAACTACCGATTGATGTCAAAATGTGTGCCTGTAAAATACCCCCTTCAATTTGTTACACTTACGTACAGTATTTTTGAAAATCTGAAGTGAAATCGTACCCTTTAGATCGATCTCGTGACGGCATGCATGAAAACACTGTTTATATAGCGACAAATAACGAAGTCGTGAGTATAGCCATTCAGGTAGGTCTGCACAACGTTAGTCATGATGAAATGTACAGGTGCGCTCGGAAAGAATGAACTTACCTTATAACAAGTCGCTCCCGGCGGGGCTTCCAGCGTGGTGAATTTGACGGATTCCAAAGCGTGGCTAACAGGGATGGTAACACCGCACTTCGCAAGCTTCTTCACCGTACGATCACAGCGCACAACACACAACACGACACACAAAGGATGTTCACCGGCGGTAGACGAGCGCATACGATGGCTTTTCCTTCAATAATTCGATGTATCGCCAGCTGCACTGCAATGTCTGACCTTCGATGCTGGTTGAAAAGATTCGCACACGGCACATAAATCGCCAACAACACGAGCAAAGCTGTAAATTTGCACAGAACAGTGAGAAAGACCGCACCGCGATGGCGCCCGCACACAGAACCAGGCCCGCACATGCACCTGACGTTCAGGAACGGTGGACGAGCACTACTGCGCATGCGTCAACTAGACATCAAAAAACAAAGAAAGTGGGGCTCTTCGATTTACAGTCTCGGACTCCCACTGACTCCCCGAGAAGCAGTGCAACATTCGATTTTCCCATGTATCCCTATGGCTTCGGGGAATCCTCGGGCTACCCGCGGACTATCCGCGGTGAGTCCGAGAGTGTAAATCGAAGAGCCCCAGTGACTTCTTTTTTTTGCCGGACTGTGACGTCATGGTTTCAAGAAAAATGGGCAGCTCTTGCGCGGTCATCTCGCTGCGCTCTTCTCGTCAGTGATTTTTGCCTGCCGTTGCAGCGGTGCATAGGTGTTTGGCTTACGATTGTGATGAAGGTGCTCTCGAAGAACTTCTGGAGAGCACTTACGGGGGTGTACAGCGTGTGATCGGGACGCAGAGCGTGTGCGACTGCCTAATTTTCGCGTAGTACGTTGCGACGGCGACCACGGGCGCTCTGCATCAGTTCTGCCGCCTCGATTTACGACAGTGATGAGTGCGTTCCCGTCGACCTTCTGCATTGTGTTTATTAGAGCGCCGTGTTGAGGCCGCTGGGCGTTTCGCCCGCCTACGTGCCGTGGCGAGAGGCAGCAACGCCGGTCAGACGAGGGCACTGGGATGGCGCATGACCACTCCCATCGTAACCAAGCTAGTCACTGCAAACGTAGACCACTTCTACGTAGACCACAGGGCTGTGTTTTTGTCCCAGTAAAACGGAGTTAACCTGTACGAAGGTATAATGGTGTGTTCGGAGTCGTGAGGCAGGCAGGTAATGTTCACCATTGCGAAGGTGTAGTAACTACCATAATCTGTCTGCTAATCACTTTGTTGGTCTGAAACTTTAAGCCAGCTGATAATAGGACATGCAGCCCGGTGGGAGGTAGGGCTGCGCACAAGACAAAGGTTTTTTCTTTTTTTTTTACAAGTTGTAGGAACCAAGCCTTAAATAATACACATCCAGGCCTCAAGTAGTGATGAGAAAATATTAACTAGTTGCACTTAGCCCTGGTGCCAAGCATTTTTTTTTTCGTGGGCCCTTTCAAGTTACCGTTTTTAAAATTATCCCTTCTAAGGCACGTTCAAGCTGGTATAATGCCATGCATTCAACAGATGCTGGACAGTTCACCCAATATGTCCTTGCTGTGTGCTGTCACATGCCGAAGAACAATATTGTACTTCATTTGGTACTTTTAGGAACAGATCTTATGATGTGCAATGCTTTCAAGTTCATTTCTTCTATGTTTAGCGTGACTGAGGACTTTTCTGCAGCAATCTTACCGCAAATAAGTTATTGCTTGTCGAACAGCACAAAAGTACCCACTACAGCTTAAAAACTGAATTAGTCAGGATGAGGTTTTGCTTGTCAGTTTCCTCTTTCCAGCAGTGATTGCAATGGCAGCTTAGCAGTGGCGTTGCTGGGTAAACTTGCACCCGGGGCCCAGGAAATGTGTCTCCCCCTCACATATACAAAACAATATTAATAATAAAACTAGTGTTATGGTTATTATTGATAATATTAATGTCTTCTATTGTTAGCATATGAAGGCTGGTTCACACTTGCGACTGGAGCTACCAAAAGCGATTTCTGTCACTCTTGTCACTCGGCATTGCTCTCATCGCGCAACAAGAGCGAGTGGTCTCGACAAATTTTGTGTCTTTCATTTGGATACCAATGTAAAAAAAACTTTTTACAGCTACTTAATGCATGGGTTTCGAAAAGTCAATGCAAGCATGCATAATATGTGACATTGCGATGCGAAATGAAGCCACAGGATACCTTGATGTGTAGTTATTTATAAAGAAACTGGCAATATAATATTAGAAAAGTAAGCAGCAAGATAAGAAGCCGTGTGTTATTTAGGCAATAATAGCTACACGAGCTTGGTTTAGAGAACCCCAGATGACGACTCTGGTGCAGTTCTTGATACACAACACCAACCTTTTCAGTGAATTAGGCATCGATAAAAAATCCTGACAGTAAGGAGCATCATGGTGTGTCACTCGTGAGCACGAAAACACCATTAGCAGCCGAGAAAGGAGTGGCCAAGAGCTACTTGCAGCAGCGCAGCAGCACAGGGTGTAAAGCGCCAAGCCAAAGTAGGCTAGGGGAAAAGTGAAGGCTGATATGCAGCAGTGTGAGAGTACCACATCTTACAGTCGATACCAAGCAAATGAATGCCTGCAAGAGCCAATGGAGGGTGTGAGAGAGTCTCGGGCCTCGTCAGAAAACGACACTATAATGTGGTCGCCAGAGGCGTTCGGAAAGCTTTGAAGCCCGCTGTGCCGACTAAATCATGCAGATGTCCCACGGGCCTGGAGGAGGGTGGCCAGCAATGATAGGGCTGTTTAAAGGCAACACATGCAAGACAAATAGTCGCTTCATTCACATCAATTTTCCTGTGTCTAGGAACACACCTTGAACAAATTATGCTTGAAGGACCACAAGTGGAGCCTGGTGAAAGAAGGCTGGGGGAGAAATAGACGTTGTCGCAGCAAATAAACAACAGCTGGACTTTAAAAAAAGCTATTTCCAAGTATTGTGCAGGAAAAGTGGTATACTATGTGAAAGAAACGGCCGCCCCATAAATTAGGAAAAACTGCCTGCGCCTGCCTGTTTGTCACTAAAGGCAGCCTCTGTGGCAGCATGCAACTGCTGGAAATTTCTCTAAGTGAGAATTTCAGTACGTTTGAAATAGATACATTGTCGGGTCTCTTTATTTTTATGGTTATGTGATTACTGAGAATGGAAGCAGATAGAAGGGAACATTTAGCGTTGAAAGAGACGACTGGCCGTACATGAGTCGTCTAAGCGGCCAGTGCACGGCTAGTCGTGTGGATGTTTGTCTGCGACAATGTTGTCGTTCCTTTCGTACGTTGTAAAAAGATTCCACCACACATTTGCAAATAAGTTAATTGACATTGGCGTCTTGGGAAAATGAACACAGTATAACGTATAAAATGTGAGGTTCGGGCTTACCAGTGAAGCAGCCACCAGCCAATGGAGGAAATCTGAATCGAAGGAGGTTATGAGGCGATAAAGAAAGAAACTCTTGAGTAAAATATCAGATTCGTACGGGCCCGAGTGTATCAGCGCCACACGCTGGCTCACAACCGTTCGGTCGCGCCCATCCCGATGTGTTGGTGACGATTTCATTGACGTCGTTGTACAGTCGACTAGCTCAAGACAGATCCTAGATGGAACAACCTTTTCCCAGTAGCTGAGGAGGAAATAATATCGCCCTCTCCAACCTAAAGTAATAACCAAGAACAAGACGTTTGGGACCAATCTCGATTCCCTCTTCCTTCAGGGGATACTGGGGTCGCGTTGTAGCGCCGGTCACTCACAAAGCGAACTCATAGAGCGCGGTGCCCGCATGTACACAAGTGGGAGGGTTCGGAGGGAAGTATTTATGTTCTTTGTATCTTTTCCACCAGTTGGTCACGCTTCTGGAGCGTTTCACCGAAATCTCTTTTGTGGTCTGATGTTTTGCAGTACTGGGCGACGGTTTTGCAGCCGGACGTCGTCATGTTGCCTGAGTCGTTCCAGTAGATTTTTCCTCCCCAATGCATGGGGAGGGGCACTCAGCTCAAAAATCGTGTATCCGACACCGGGCGTCCTGTCCTTTGTCACACAGTCTTCAACATTTTTTTTCTAGTAATTTTCACAAAGCACTCAGCAGAACCTTTCACTAACACAGAAACTGCCCCTCACTCCCACCTCAATTATCGTGTGGTCTCCCGACCATATTCCGGGATGGGAGCACTCAGCGGAACGAATGCCCAATGATGGAAAGTGGGTGACGTTGTTTATCTTTTTGTTATGCACTTAATTCGTTGTCCTGTCCTTTTTTTTTCTCACCCTCCACCATGAAAGATGAACCTACCAGAGCAAAATATTTAGGTCCTCAGCTTCAAATATTTCTTCACTTAGAACTCCTTGGGACGGCCACACGAAAACCATGATAAAATGGAAAGAAGATGAACACACGGCTATCCGCTTTATTTATGTGCGCAACGCAGATACTCATTTATATTGCTCTTAACTTACAGGGGAATTAAATAAAAAAACGTAGATTTACCTGATTAAAAGTTAGGTAAATAAAATAAATGCCTACATAACTGTTGTATTTCTTGCATAATTTGTTCGACAACCTAGTTGTCCGTTGTTCTTTTAGTTTAATTAGACGGGGCCGCATAGAATACGCCCCTTCCATATAATACCATCTTCGTACAATTGACATGTGCTGGCTGCGTCACTGGGCACAATGAAGGAAAGTCAACGACATAAAAATATGAGCTATCAACACCCGATATCAGATCCTTCGCGATTGCTTAAATCGCAAATTGGTTGGTTAGTGCAAGCACTGAAGGAATCTGGTGCAACCAAGGGGAAATCGCGACAACCCATTTGTCTCGCCTAATGTTGGACAACCGAGCTCCCACCCCTCCTCTTCCACATGCGCCCCTCCTCCCAACACAGGCTTTGTACAGTTAGCTCCCCCGCATTCATTGCATGTTTCACACTTACTTTCGTTTCTTTTTAATTATCAGTCCCCGCTTCCTCAAGATTCAATCTTCCCCATATTTTTTTTTTCCGGTCATTTTCACCTTGGTTTCCTTCTGAAAATATGACAACCGGACCTGGGTACACGGTCTCCGACGCGTCACTGTGAAGACTCCAGAAAATGCTAAACATTCACCATGACCCGTACACAACATCTCATGTGCGTAAAAAAAGCCACATAAATAACCGCCGAGGACACATGACCAAAGTCTCGTAGGCTTGGATGCCTCCCCCTTCACTCCTCTTCCCTACTGATCTCGTCCACCACCCCAACAGTGGTTGTGGACGTGATGAAGGGGCTTTGCTAGGCCCCCGTCGTCCCATTGAAAAGCAAGCTCGCTCGCTACACCCCTCCGAGCGTCGCAGTCGTATACCGACGCAACCCCTCTCCAGGAATCGTTCCCTGTTTGCATCCGCTCACCCTGCAGCCAATTAACTCCTCAAGCCACACCCATCCTCAACTACCGCGACATTCCTGGCTGCCAAAACTCTCCTCGCTTTCTTCCATTGTACCAGGAAACAAGTTTGAATAGACTGGTGGGGACGTAAATTGAACAAGCCAAAGCTGTGGTCTCGTTACAGTTGTCTTCCAGTTTTTGACGTCAGCATTACACATTGTAGGGGCACAAGTGGCACCCCCCCCCCCCTTTACCGAGGGGCTAGTACCCGGGGCCCAGGGACCCCCGGCCCCCCGTTAGCGACGCCACTGCAGCTGAGTGTTTTTTGTCACTACAAACCACAACTTACCTTTTGTATATATGTTTAGAGGTGTGTGATTATCAACTTTGCGTTTGCGAATTGAATACAAGTTAAACTTGGCTGTGAATTCAATAAAATATTTTTGAATACGAATAGTAAAAGCTGGCTGCGAATCGAATATTTTCAAACCACACTATCTTCGTTTTGGTGTTTCTAGAGTGTATAAAACATAACTACACCAAAAAAGACAGCTTAGGCAGTCAGAACTAGACACATCTCTGTTCAGGTACTTGCGCTTGACATACAAAAAATTTAATGTAACAAAGAAAATAAAACATAGACATGCAAACCAGTGCAACAAGAATTTTGCATACATTGCCATAAAGAAAAATGGGTTCCTCAAAATACTGTGAACACACTAAGCATATTAGGCATATTTAATATGATAGACAGCAGTCCCCCCACTCTCCTCAATGATTGAAAGGAGGCTAGTTGCCGGTGGGACCTCACCAACAAGCCAGCAATAACATTTTATTTATCACTTCTGCTATTACATTTATAGGAAGCCTATTTTAGATTATAAATTTTGCTTTCGTAGTGTTGCACTTGACCTAACATACCCCACAGTTAGCGAACACTTGCTTGGTGCAAGGCTTCTGCATTAGGCTTTTGGCACGGCTTCGGTGTCATGCGGAAAAACCAACCCGCAAGGTCTTACCATGTAGTGAAGCTAGAAAGTTTGCACGTCTTCAGATAGATCAAACATTCGTTCCTCCACTATTTGTAAATTTCAAATATTTGAAACAGAGCTGCAAATCGAATACCAAAAAGTACTCGCACAGTATTGTAAGTTGCGAATGTTCACACACCTTCAAATATACTGCCTGGTCATTTCAGTACAAGTGTGTAATTTACACAAATAATTTCATGAATGAGAGTTAAAAATCCAGTAAGGTCTTTCATGCAAGTTTGACGCATTTATTTGAAGTCACTGATAAGCATTGGGTGCAGTTGATTGGATGCTTAACCTCTCTGTCTTCCCTGTACTATCTCCCACATCCCCTCAAACTCAACGGGCATGGCTTCTGCTTTCCTTTCTTTCTCCACCGGATTCGACCTCCCTCGAAGAATACGCCATTGCCCTTGCAATAGAGCACGCTACTCTTAATGTTCCTCCCACCACGCCAGTATATAACTTCTCCGACTGTCAGTCAACCCTTCGTAATTTCACTAACCATAAGACCCACCCACACACCACTGATTTTGTCACTCCGATACTTGCATCGAATCCTCGGCCATGCTTCACACTGGTTTGGGTTCCTGGCCACGCTGGCATGTGCGGAAACGCCTTAGCAGACGCGCTCACCCGAGTACCTTTCCCGGGTTTGCCCATGTCCTGGCCAACCTTGTACCACCCGCCGACGGTTCGTACTCAACACCGCGCTTCCCGCCATTACCAATTACAAGCCCAACGCCTATTACGCACCCTGTACCCACCCCCCAGTTCCCGTCTAACTCGTGAGGCTGCGTGCCTCATTCGACAGGCTCAAACCTCCTCACTCCCCTCCCATCACATTCTTCACCGCATCTATCCGTGCCCTGGCCATCCTTCCTGCCCCAGGTGTTCTTCCTACTCATCCATCCCTCATTCTAATTGGGACTTCACCCCACCATATCTTACCCAATCCCTCGCTTTCATCACTTCCTGGGAGCTCTGGCTGTCTCCCCCGCTGAAAGTGAACATCCAGGCTGCCCAGGAAGCTCTCTACAAACACGTGCACCGGATCCGCACAGGCATTCAGGAGTACTACGTGGATCCGGTGAATTGAACTTTCAAATTAGGACCAGGCATTCAGGAGTACTACGCAGATCCGGTAAATTGAACTTTCAAATTAGGACCTGGACTTAGAAATAAGTGTTTGTTCTCTCTCTCTCTCCTTCCTTCGTTTTCAGGGTGGGCATTCATAGGGGCACTTGTTGGGTAATATGTTGTGTTGTAGTATGTGTGGGTTTGTAGGCATCTGTAAAACGGCTTTGGACTTAGAGGTTGGTGAGGGAATCTGGCAGGTCTTTTCTGCTTTCTACGAATCCGTGGCTAGTAAATTTGAGGGCAGCAGTGCGTGCCGCCTCATTCCCTTGTAGAAAGGCGTGATGTCCAGATGAGGTAGATGATCACTAGCTTTTGCATGCGTCGTAGTGTATTTGAGGTGGGATACATCCTTCTTGATAAAGGGACATGCTTACTGGGAAGCACGGTGAAATCTGTCGTGGCTGTGCTTGCATCTGTTTTTTGCAAAGTTGTGGAAGTGGTAGTGGTGAGTGCGGCGGGCATCAAGGGTTTCTTATGAGTGATTAATGGTAGACGTCCCAGGGTTTTGTGCTTAAATATGCATCAAAACAGTGAACTGAACGAAGGTGGCTACGCAGGCTAGTTGAGACTTCATCTTGGAAATTTTGGTCAAATGTCAGGCATGACTCAAGGAAAGGATAGAGACAGGAATGAGCTTCATCAACTAAGCTTCATTTCCCTCTGAGAGTGATTACAAAGTAAACAAAACCCTCATGTGACACTGCTTTAACACCACATGTAAAAAGCAATTACAGCTGCTGCACACTTCACACTAATTATTCAGTATTCTATAGTGCATCTGTCTCCCACCTTTATCACATAGGCCTCAAAGATTTCTCATTCCTGTTTTGTGCCATACAACTTCAGCACTCTCGTCGTATCAAATTCTGGCATGTAGCCACCTGGCGTGCATTGAGTCTTGGAGTGGAGCACCAAATCGGTTTCTGTTCAAGTCGTCAGCAATGCGGCATGCTCCCACCACCACCTGTTAGGGCCTTGTCTGCCCTATGTACCATCAATATACATTGAAATAGGAACAACAAACCATGTGACTTTCAGTATATGCTGTGCATCATGGTGATGGGCTGTGTAGCCACAGGAGGAACAAAGTTACAAGAATTCGTGTCCAACAGTGTTATGGAAATAGCATTTGAGAATGTTAATTTGGCCCACTGCCACATGTAGTGCGGGGTCCCGCTACGGTTATCAAACTTTGTCACTGTGTAGGATCAAGCAGAAAACGACGAAGGCTGATAGCAGAAGCACAAATGGGCACCAAATATGGCGGTGGGCGAAATAAATATTTTCACAGACCGAACAGTGCCCTCTCGACACCCACGTGCAAGTTGGTCGAACTGGAAGTACATAATACCTTAGATAAACTGCACGAAGCTTACCATCACTCCCAAACCTCCCGCCTCAAGCACCTACCAGACGAGACACCCTTGAACTCCTCGTATATCCAGCGCCCCAAGAACAGCTACAAAGTGTGCCCCTCCACATCCGTCAACACATTTATACAGCTCCCATACCGCGATATCGTCAGGAAAGCAACCCTCTGGAGACCAACGAAACTAACGTGGATAATTACAAACTTTTCATTTCTGCGCGCCAAGAGTCCTCTGCAATGATTTAACAATAATATGCAGCAAGACCATCACCTCCTGAATATAATGTCCCGGAGCTTATGACAGCACGCAGCGATTACAAGACACGGGGTCCGACGAACCAAAGCGACGTGCAGGAATCACCTTTGTAGGTCGCAATAGTCTTGTCTTGTTAAACGACCGTGTGGTGAGCGACAAGAGTTTCGTGCGAACGATCGTTCGCGGCTGGCCATGATAGCACCGCCGTTTGAAGTTGAAGGCATACGCGCACTCGCACGCCGGAGACGAAACGCGCAGCGGCCTCAACACGGTGCTCTAATTAAATGCAGCGCAGAAGCTTGTCGCGAGCGCACTCATCACTCTCGCAAATCGAGGCGGCACAACTGATGCAGAACGCCCGTGTTCACCGTCGTAACGCACTACGCGCAAATAAGGCGGCCGCACACACTCAGCGTCTCAATCACACGCTGCACACCACCGTGAATGCTCTCCAGAAGTTCTTCGAGAGCGCCCTTATCACAATCGCAAGCCGAACACCTATGCACCGCTGCAACGGCAGACAAAAATCACGGCGAGAAGATCGCAGCGAGGAACAGCCGCCATTTTTTTAAAACCATGACGTCACGTCCGGCAAAAAAAAAAGAAGTCGCTTTTTTTGTTTTTTGATGTCTAGTTGGCGCATGCGCAGTAGGGCTCGTCCACCGTTCCTGAACGTCAGGTCGCACATGCGGGATCGCGAACAAGCGACATTCGCTTGGTTTCAAGTCGGTTTGCGATGGCTATGCCACAGCTACGCATCCTTGTGAAAACTGAGCGTGAAAACTGAGTGTGAAAACATTAATACGAGATATCAAAAAAACCTACGGCGGCTTGTGGGTCTTTGTTAATATTTACAATAATTTTTTTAGAGAATTATTATCAACCCCTCTAGCAGCAGTAATATGATATTGCAGATAACCGAACTCCGCCGAGGTCGCGTTGTTGGCTGTCAGCGCCACTGGCGGCAGTGGCAACGCCGCGTACTAGAAATTCGTGACAGCGCGGTCACTTTAACTAGCGTGAGAACCAAAAGAACTGGTTATCGCCGGGTCGCCGGGTGTGGATGTGGATGGCACGTCTTTTGTGTCCGGGCGCCCGCTTCGGCGAACTGCAGCAAGAGAGAGGACGGAAGAATTCTGGGAAGTCCAATCCTTGAAAACAGCTTCAAAGTTCTTGATCTGCTTGCGGGCGCAGGATATTTGCGAGGCGCTTGTGTTTGAGAAACGTAGTCCGCGGGCGTGTTGACATCTTTAATAAAAGACATGCTTTTGTTTGCGAGAGAGCGGTTCGGAGTGTGACAAGCGGCACGCCAGCCCACTAATTTGTTCTGTTTCTCTCTCTCTCTTTTTTTTTTTTTTTTTTTGTAGTGGCGTGAAGCAGTGTCAGGCTCGTTCTTTCTTATTGTGACCCTGTGCAGTAAAGATGAGTTGTTAATCAGCGCTTCAGTTTGTCTGTCTTTCTTCATTTTTTTTCTTCGTTTGGTCGTTCAGTTCGTCTGAGCGGCGGCGCCTTGGACTGGCGTACGGAGTTCTTCTGCAGTGAAAGAACTGTTTTTACCTGTTTTAATAGAGCGTAGATGCGCGTTTGCTCCTTGTGGGATTCTCTGCATTCCACATTGCTGTTCTACTGTTTTATCATAGACAGTTCACGGTATCCTCAAGGAAAGTTATGTATGACGGGAAATAGAACTCGCGTCCTTGGGCTCAGACCACGGCGGGGTGCGCGAGTGATAACTGGAGTAAGGAAGTTCACGAGTGAACGACGATGAGGCCAAGCCTGCGTTCGCTTGATTTGAACGCTTGTTTTAAGTTCGCTGTGTACAAAAATTTAATTGTTCTTTTTTCGACGTGTAGGGATTTACACCAAAGTTTTGCTGTTTTTTTTCTGAGTATTTATAGGCACAATTTCGTCACTGGAATATTCTTGTGCGTTTGGGTTTGTGAGATAAGTATTCATTTCTGCAAAACAGCGCTGTTAGTATCGTGCCTCCACAGAAAAACACTGAATGATCGCTCTAGGATGCGATGTCACATATGCCTTTTGTAGATGTAGCAGATGAAATCGCGTTTTAAATGTACCTCCTCCCCACCTCCCCTCCCCGGAACACAAGGTATCACACCATTGTATGTGTGAAAAGAGGTTAGGAGTGAACTTTCTCGGAAGACTGACTTCGAATATGTCCACTGCCGCTAAAGTGGAAGCTTAGCAGTAGTCCATGGAGATTGCTCACCCATTATGTCAATGCGTGCTAAGGTATAAAGAAGAAATCCGCTGCTATAGGGACCGGGCGGCCGTTGTATGGCACCCACCGTCGTTTCAGCAAACAGCGCCGCCCGTGGCGAACCGCTCGTCAGTGGAATGCCGGTGGCGGTCAGCGCAGCGTAGTTGTGCATGGCTTTCTGTCGTTTTTCTGCGGTGCAGCTTGCAAAACGTACGTAACCCCACGTGCATTTTTCAGATCGGTAAATCTTGAGCGCGGATGTGACGTTTTACGAGGCATGCCATGTGTGTTATTTACGCCATACTCGGTATTTACAAATAGCAGACGACGCTCAATGCGCCAAGCTGGAAGTCAAGCTGGAAGTGAAAGTTCCTGTTTCGTGCAATTTTTCATGCCTGCATGCAGTTTCGCGAATCGAGGAGTATATTGCCGCTAAATGCTCCCACAAAGCCGGTGTGTGCAACCGATCTAGGAATGCTGCGGCGCTGGCCTTTGGCAGTTGATGACGATACGGCGTCGACGTCGTGCACAAGCGAAAGACAAAGTTGGGCTGTTGTCTTCGAAGATTTACCTCAAAACAGAAATTGTGACGGACGACGCTTCCGTAACTTCATTACCTACGGCTTGAAACGTGTTTAATTTCACAGAAATGCTCTTACTACAGTAATCGGGAATCGTTGATAGAATAATACCGCATATGATAGTAGAACGTTATTGCTTGTCGTGGAGAAGCATTGCTTTACAAGAATTGTAATGGTTGCTGGCTAGTTGGTTAAATTATTTTTCAAAAACCAATCCTGCGTGGCTGAAGGACGAAAGACAAGAGGGTGCCCGAAACCTGTACTCAGCTTCACAACTGAATGCTGCGGTCGGTTTACAAGCTGCCACCTACGCTTGAAAAATCATGCACACCTCCGTCTAACGACGATGATGGTTTATCGCAAAGCTCTATCGTATGGGTTTCCTTGGTTGCCTTCTGGATTTAAACTTTGACTAGTTAAGCGTCGAATTTGACCAGCACGCAGTTTGGTCTTTTGATCGCAGTGTCTTTGACTTTGCCCAAGCAGCATTGGCCGATAGCCAATCATTGGACGACCCTTGGCTTCCCTTTGGCTTCCGATAGCTTGGCCAGACGCCGGCCTGTACGCAAAAGCCATTCGTGGACAACGAGCGCTATACGACCGGCCTTGAGGACACACATTGGCCGGTGCGCAAAAAATCACACTGGACAGCCGATAGCTTGGCCAGACGCCGGCCTGTACGCAAAAGCCATTCGTGGACAACGAGCGCTATACGACCGGCCTTGAGGACACGCATTGGCCGGTGCGCAAAAAATCACACTGGACAGCGCGCTTATTCGCTTATTCAGACGTAATTTTTGATCATAAAATTTTATGAAGAGTAGTAGCCTATATGTGACGCAGGTATTTATGAGTGCCTTTACGCACGTCTTGGCATGTTCTTGTTAGTTGAATGACCACTCAAGTTCACTCAAAATATTACTGAAGTTTGCGTGTTTTTGAATTTGTTTTCACGCGCAGCGCACAACAAAAAAAGTAGTTCCAAATCATTTTCAAGCTTGTGTCAAGTAGCACATTTAAATAAAAAGTATTGGCAGGTGTAAATGCCGACAGCCTTGCCTGTTTTTGCATATTGTTACATGAAGTCTCACTGTAGAGCACTCGTGTGCGTTATTTTGCGTGTGTACATCCGCACCCGGCGCGCAAGCAGCACCACTCGAGGGCAGCACTGCGGTCGTTGCCCGCGGAGGTTCCCCAAACACCCAAACTAGGGACCATACCCAAACGGTTAGAGCGTGGTGCACAGGCCAAAACGCAGCAAAAAGTAGTTACCTAAAGAGCCACAGCACCGTGCCACGAAACAAAGCGTACTTAAACTAAAGTGCAGCTTATTCAAAACAGCGTGAGAGAGAGTGTTAAACGTTCAGTAGGAATTGGTCATTTGTGTGTCCTAACGCAACGGTGAACGTCGAACTACTTCAGCGTTGTGCCTTTGCGCGTTCTTTGAACCCGCGGCGGGGCCGGTGCACGGGCGCGTTGCACCGACGGCTCCGTCTCTTTTGTGGCATTCTGCGGTAGTACTCCTGTACGTGTCTGTGAGGTGCGTTTTGGTGTCGGTGGCTGTGTGAAGTATACCTGACTGGTGTAATAACATCGTTTGCCTGCTACGGCCGCCGCTGAAAACGTAAGTCACCATTTCATTTTTTCGCGGTGCGGGAGTGCTCGCGCTCGTTCCCGCCAAAACTTCAGCTGTCGTTTATAACTGGCGCTCGCGAGTGCTGCTTAGTGGTGTTGGTTCTTGCGAAGAAAAAAGTGGTCACATACATGTGCTTCCAATTGTGTGACGCCAGTTCTAGCTATCCTTTTTCCGGCTTTGTGTTTTCCGAATAAGCAGCCGTGCTCCCACTGCAGGTTCACGATGTTCAGCATGCGTTGAAGCAAGACTCGTGTGCAGTATAAGAGTTGCGGATGTATTACGCTGGCTTAATTAAACTCTACCTATTGATGAAGCTTTCGTTTCATTATTTTCTTGAGTAACGTAAAGGTATTGTCGAGCGAAAAAGTAATTACACTACCGCTGGGCTTCTCCGTCGGTTCCGTTCGCGTCTGAATTCCGCGTCTGACGGGGCAGAAGTGAGCGAAGGCACAACAAAATTTCACGGAACCGCTGGCGTGTCGCTTGGTCTATTGGACTTTTTATATTACTTTGCGCTACTGCAATAAGAGTGAAGCCCATTTTCGGTGAAATTCCGGACTGTTTTCTCAAGAACGAGCCAAGTAACTGCTACCGTAAAACGCAGTATTGAAAAATGACTAGTGCAGTACGTTTTATGTTTCATATCGAGTGTTAACAAGCTAGAACTTTAGGCTGAATATTTTCACACGGATATGTGGTAAGGCTTGTATAGGTGCTGTATTTAGTAAGCAGCGTGAATTTAGCATTATAGTGAACTATTTTTTTTACTTATTACAGGCGCTACGACGCACAGGTGTTTCCCGTGGACAAGTGGCGGATGCAGCAGTGACAAGCTTTCCAAGCTGGGCTATTCTACAATAGTGCTGTTCAAAAACATATTGTGGTCTTTGCAGGTCGGCGAATTACCGGGAATGAGGGTCCTGTTTTCATTTACCTGAATGCTTCTGTTTTGTAGGCATCTCAAGCAGTTAAACTAATGATAATCGGTTCGCGCTTCATGAGCAGCGCTTTTTAAAATTTTTTCTCGACTGTTATTTGTGTTTGCTTTCATGTTTGTGTTCGTATTCTTGCCACTGTTAAGCGAGGTTTCTCGTATATTTGATGAGAATAATAAAAAAGCTACAGAGAGAGACCCGGTGTGTTGTGTTGCTCCATTGTTTTTGGCAAGTCACGTATGTATAATTGGTTCGCAAAGTTGATGCAGTTTGCTTATTGTGCCTCGCGGTCCCATTTCTGTTTTATACATGCCATTGTACAGGAAATTATTTAACGAGTGCGCATTAAATAAATAATGCGCACCCGTTTAATAATTTCCTGTATACTGGCATGTATAAAGCAGAAATCGGGCCGCGAGGCAACTCGTAAAATAAGCATTGGTCATAAGGACTGGCCACAAAGCCAAAAATGTGCATGAAAATAGCGTGGGGTCCACCAATTGGCATTATCATGGCAAGGTACTTTGCCAAGCGTTGTCCAATATTTGCCTTCCAGGGCTTGGCCAATTGTTGGCTTGTCACCTTTCCCAAACACCAGCCAATATTGGCGGCCGAGGTGTTGCCAAGCTCGGACACATTGGCCACTGATGTTTTGCCATGCTTGGGCTTGGCAATTTCTGCTGCTTGGGTGACCATTTCCCATTCGATTTAGCACGAAGAAAGCTTTGCGTTCAACCATCATAATCATTAGACGGAGGGCTAGATGATTTTGCTGTTTAATTTTGAACTTCCACGCCCCCTCCCCAAATCTAAACTTCTTCCAGCGTGTCGGAAATGTGTCTGTGGTGGAGGACTCGGGCTCGTGCACTTATATTTGAGGCAACTAATCGCGCGTTTTTGGTGTCTTCACCAGGCATTACACGATATTTTCAGGTACTCTGTAAAGAATACTTAAGCATTAAAAAAACACCGGCTGACGTTAACACTGCCACATTTTTAAACTATCGGTGCCAGCCTTTATTCTACGGAGGGGGTAAAACGGGAAAGGGAGGAGGGATGGTTTGTAGCTTGGGCTGTTGAGTTGGTGAATAACTTTGGCTCTTGATAAAATGACCACCACAAACGTGGGATTTCCACTTCGGCTTTCAGGCTCCCATGCTGTCACAGTGTCGCTCACCAAAACCGAAGGTACAAAGCTCACGGTTATAGACAGTGTAAACTACCGCAGCATTTCTACGGCTACACGGTAATCCATCTCGTATGGATTATTTTATTTAAAGCACACGTATCTAGATATCCCAGCGCTAAGGCTGGCGTGGAAACCGTAGTCATTGAAACCAGTGAAGATAATTTAAAGTGGTAAAAATGAATTCTAATATTGCTAATAGTTTTATTCCTACTCAGATCGCGCGGAGCCAGGCGCAGAGCGCTGCAAAAAGCGCTCGTGTCAATGTAGCCCTTCCCCAACCTTACAAGCACCCAATAAGTTTGCGTAGCTGTTAGTGCATTTAAGAAGAAAACAATACTAATAATAGTAGTTTTATTCGTACTCAGAACGGGTAAAGCCAAGCGCAGATCACCGCAAAAAGCGCTCATGCCATTGCAGCCGATACCCAACTTTAGACGCGTCCGACAAGTTTACGTAGTCATTACTGCATATAAGAACCCAAAACATCTGTATAGACTTCGTTTCATCTCACATGTCTGCTCACAACGCCACCAAAACATACAAAGCACCGAAGCAAACACGACAAAAACAACGGGAGGCTGTGTAGTCCAATGCACCGGCTCATTCCACTGACGAGGAGAGCGCCGAGTGGTGGCGCCACCCGTCCAGCTGCCCGGTCCCTATAGCAAGGAAACGATTCCGCGGGAGTCACGTGCCAGAAGAGATGAGTCACTAGAGTTTTGTCAATGCTTATTTCCTCCATTGTTTTGTGCAAAGCATGTTGCGGCAGTATTTGAGGAAATGCAGTCAAAATTGTCCAATATAATTGATTTCCCCACTTAGCAGGTATAATTAGTATTTGGGCGAAGATGCTGCTGGTAAAGGCTACTGGCCTAAGGAGTTTTATCAGCTTTGAAAATTAAGCGCGAACCATAAACCATGGACAAAAAAGAAGGACACTGGTATAATTTTCAACAACGTATGTTCACCAACTAGCTCGACTCTCAATTTTACTTGATTTTTGTCAGTAGAAACTCTATTGAGTTTCAATTAAACGAAGTCATTTGATATTCTGTTGAGTTTTGTCTATTGAAAACTTGTTGACTTTTTATTGACTGCACGCAATAGAAATGTTAATGTAGAATAAAAAAACATAAAAGTAACCTAGTAGTCTTAATTCTGCAGACACAGTGGGCAGCGCTGAAAAAAATAGTCCTTCAAAGTGTATGTTTCAGCCTGATGAGTTTTGTCAATTGGTTCTCCAAAGAGTTTCAATAGACTGGTGTCAATTCGTTTTGTATTGCGTTTTCTCAATACAAATCCTTTTGAGTTTCTACTGACACATCTCAATATCCAATTGAGTTTGAATTAGGTTTCTGTTGACTCAATAAAAAACTCAACTGGAACTGAATTGAAACTCAAAATCCATTTTTGTAAGGGTATTTCTGATCTAGGGAAAAGAGCCGAAAAGTAATCCCTACTATTACGTCCCTTCGCAAGCACTGAAATATTTCAGCCATTTTAGTACAACAATGACAGACAGCTTTAGAGTCAGTAACTGGCCAAATACGCCACTTAAAAAACACCGCTTTTTTTCCCGGTAGCAAGCCGCAATTTATATCACAGCAAAACATGGCAATATTAGGCCTAAAAAAGTGTTCAGACAAAATGAGTGTCATTAAGTATTTTTGAAGATTGCACCCAATCTATTCTACTCCGATTAAAAATCTGCATAAATTCACACAATTGTTGTTTTGATGGGTAGCATTGTTACTGCGGTCGTCTACATCGCGAGTTCTTTACAACCAGATTGCTGGGCAATGGTCCAGCACATCAGATATGTCATTAGTTTTAATTTCTCTTTGGTTTCTTTTCGCAGATGATATAATTTCTACAATTACAGCGCATAAGTGCCATTTTGGCAGTGAATTATTTATCGGCAAATTCAAAGCGTAGGGCAGGGTTGGTCTGTCTTTGTAATAGTGTTACGGAACCAGTGGACAATTGCCGATGTTTATAGGGAGGAAACTAAAGGGAACCTAAAGGGAACCTAAAGGGAGCAACCTTGGGAGGGAAGGTTGCTAGTGGCGGAAGCACTAAAGACCTCCCAGTACCATCGATGGCTGACGATGTCACGGCGGCAAACAAGGACGTCGACGCTGTCACGAGTGCCGATATTTCAGTAGCCATCGACGGACACGAGGTAATGTCACTTGTGGTCACTGGAGCAACCTATTCAATAGTGAGCCAGCAGCTCGCGGACCGGCTACGAAAAGTGAAGACACCATGAGACGGGCCCCAAATCCGAACGGCCGGCGGCCAATTGATGACACCCGTGGGTAAATGGGGGATGGGGATTACCTCGCGACCTTCGTAATCCTTCCCCTGTGCTATAAAGACGTGATCCTATGCCGAGATTTCCTTTCAGGAGCACGATGCTGTGATAAATATCCGCGAACAGTTCCTCAGTTTGTCGAGGAAGGAGACCACCCTGGAAGGTCACGAGAAACGGGTACCTCTGCGCACCATCGGCGACACTAGCGAGCCCCCACGGTCATACGTGCTCGTTCGCGTTAGGCGTGAGCACCTCTCCAGTGGTGATGGAATCGCGGAAGCTGTCGGCCCGCTTCGACTTCGCACGGGGATTGGTCACCATTACGCGCAGTGTTACACCGGTTCTGCTCACGAATTTCTCGAACCAGAGTAGCGAAATCGCCGAAGGAACTACTGTGGCAGTCTTGGAAGACGTCCCCGACATGACGGATTGCTTTCTGCTTCAGAGCAACCCGACTCCAAAGGCGACGAGAAAGCTTTCACTTGACGCTAACCCGCGCTTACCGCAAACAAAGCGAGAAAAGCTCATGGAACTGTTGCACAGCTTCACCGACTGCTTCTCGTCAACGTCACGCATCCGACAAACTCCGCTCACCAAACACCGCATCGTTACGGACGAGTATGAGCGGCCCGTTTACCAGCATTCCTACCGTGTGTCACCAAAGGAGCGCGACGCGCTACGGCGGCAGGTGACTCGGATAGATGACTCCCTTGACCGCCTCATTACTTTTCGTTTATGGATTTGAAGACCGGTTATTGGGAAATAGAGGTCGACGAGCGTGATCGTGAGAAGACCGCCTTCGTAGCTCCTGATGGACTGTACGAGTTTAAAGTTCTTCCTTTTGGCTTGTGCTCCGCTCCCGCAACTTTTCATCGTATGATGGACACTGTTCTATCCGGCCTAAAGTGGCAAACATGCCTTGTGTACCTAGATGACGTCGTCGTGTTCTCAAATACACTCGAGGTACATCTGGAGCGACTGTCATCCGTCCTACAATCCATACGAACCACTTCGCTCACACTCAAGCCAGAAAAGTGTCACTTCGGCTATGAGGGGCTGCTTATTCTGGGTCATGTCATTAGCAGCGCTGGCATTCGCGCCAACCCCGGCAAGCTTTCAGCTGTTTCTCGTTTCGAAATATGTACTAACAAGAAGTCCGTTCGGCGTTTCCTGGGCCTGTGGTCATACAATCGGTGCTTCATTGCTAATTTCGTCCACACTGCTGCCCCTATCACACGCCTTACTCGTAATGACGTCACTTTTGTCTGGTCCGCTGAACAGCAAGAAGCTTCGAGCAGCTACGGCGTTGCCTGCAGACCCCACCTGTTTTAGGCCACTTCGACGAGGAGGAAGCCACTAGGAGGCCCACTGATGCCAGCAATGTGGGGCTAGGCGCTGTTCACGTCCAATGGCAAGATGGTGCCGAACGAGCCATTGACTACGCAAGCCAAATGCTGTCACGGGCCGAAAGCAACTACTCGGCCACTGAAACTGAGTGCTACCCGTTGTGTGGGCCGTCCTATAATTTCGTCCGTACCTTTATGGCCGTGCATTCAAAGTTGCAAGCGAACATCACTTCCTGTGTTGGCTTACAAACTTGAGAAACCCGTGTGGCCGCTTAGCACGCTGGAGTTCATCTCAGACTCCAAGAGTTTGATATGACCGTCGTCTACAAATCTGGCAAGCGACATTCAGATGCCGACTGTCTCTCGAGAGCGCCGGTCGGTAACACGCCCGCTAATGTGGATGACATCGACGATGCACCATTGATTGAAGTCCTCAGTGCGGCCACCATTTCGGAACAGCAGCAGGAAGACCAACAACTGCTACCACTGATCGACTTCTTGCTAGGCAACGCCACCAGCCCGCACAAGTGCCCTGATGTCGTTTTGCCTGCCGCGCCTCTATCACACACGCACGGGAAATAAACGTTTGTTGGCGCCTGATAAACTATTAAGGGGTTTCTTGGTTTGATATTTCAAGAAGATGTTGGAGCGGTGACCCCGGGACACGCTTCCTCAACGATCTACTTCACGAGTGCGGCGAAATGGGCAGGTTGGTGAATCTTCATGGTGAAAGCAGCCCACCAATACGAAGACATAGAAGGGAAAACACATTCACGGCGCTGTTACGCTTACACACGGAAAAGGGCCCACTGTACTTGAACTAACATTGACGAGTGCGGCGAACTGGGCAAGTTGGGGAATGTTCATGGTAAAAACAGCGCATCAAAGACGAAGACAGAGAAGGGAAAACACAAACATGGCACCGTTTTGTGTTCTCCCTTCTCTGTCTTCGTCTTTGATGCGCTGTTTTCACCATAAAAATCTACTTTCACTCTATATTCTTGAAGGGTTTGTGCTTTATTTAGTTATTTACTTCTTGAAACTGCAGTTTGCTGGTAGTAATGCAACTTTCGTAGGTTAAAAACGTGGCTGTCAGAAACACATTCCAAATAAACGCTCTTGCAGCAACGCTTGCTGAGCTAGCTCCCAGGGCCCTACACTTGTCATCGGTTTAAAACATTCGCCTCTCAGGCTTCATTACCCGGGAGGCGACAGTTATCGCTTTTAGCACATCGCGAGGCGTGAGGCTTTGTTCTGAGAGCTAAAGTCACCTACGTACCTGCGCAAAGCTCTGCACGGTGATTCCAAAAGCGCCGCCACTTCCGGCGGCAAGCCATTAGTGTGGTTACCCTAAAGCCTCTTCGCATAAAGGGCCAACTTTGCAAACAAGGAACCTCCAAGCGATGCGCTTCGTCGTTTCTCGTGGCCTGCCATCCAACTCGCCCCGACGCCATCTGCATGCATTCTTAATCCAACTATAACGGCCGGTGAGCCTACCGTCAACCGCGCTAAAAGCGACGACGACGGCTGGAGCTCGTCTCGGGGCCAAGCTCACGCGCTTTCAATCTGGCATAACAAAATGAGTTCGAGCCTAATCACTGCCGGCGCTTTGTCTCTGCGCGACTCTCCACAGCGAAAAACCTCCACACTTTGACTTTACAGCTGCCGCTACTTATGCATCGCCCTCGTTTCCTTCATACCGCCAAAAGAAATTAACGCCCACGGGTAATAACCGGAGTTGCATCAGTAAACGGCCACCCATTCTTTCGTCGGTTTATCCATGAACGCCTTTTTAAAGGGGCCCTGAAAGGCATTTTGAGCACACTAAATGAACTAGCGCAATCGCTAGATTGGGTCGCCAACGTCACCTGTGCCAAGTATTACTCTTTTACGCGCAGCGGAAAGCTCACACTTTTGTTGCAAAGTTTGTCGCTTTTTTCTCACCCTTTCCTTCGTGTTTTTGGACGCCGCCATCTTCACATGTCTACATCATCGATTCCCAGATGTTCGTCATGAGCTAGACATCCTGCTATTGGGCGGCTTTTTCACTCACTTCCGGCAAAGAGATGAGTCGTCTGCTCAGCGTCGGCTCGCCGGCTGATCTGCCAGCGGAGTGCCGGAGTGCTTTGACATTTTACGACAAACGAAACAAGTGTAAACAAACGCTTAACCGTTTGTATTGAATGCAACACGGCCATAACACGACGTGGATTTTATCTTACGTGAGTACGTACCATAAAGAAAGTCCCGTGGCACTTCTTTGGTGCAATCGCAGAGAACGCCCTGAGCCGAATGCCCGGGTTTGACGCGTACATTTTATTCAACTTCAAAACAATCCAGAGATGCGTTTCGAACGAACGCAACGTCACAACATGCGTTGCAAGTCTGAACCGCGATTGACAGACGATGAGCTGCCTCCTCCTGCCCGTCGTAAATTCGGCACTCACCTCACACCCGGTTTGCGGGGACGAGCAGCAAGTCACAACTCTGGCGCGCAAGCAAGAAGGCTTTTAGCCAGGCACACTGCACATACCCCATGCGAGGTTGAGTGGTACGTCGTTCGAGAAAGATAATCCAGACCATGGGAAGCACTATCCACCCGCAGAAGTACAATGTCGCATTTCATCGCGAAACGAACGCGTCCACAACACACAGGAGGCGATGCACACACACACACAGCTTCGGTCGCTGCATTGGCTTAGCTGCAAGCTTCGTTCGGACAATCAGCGAGGCTACGACGATACAGAGCTGCGTGAGGACGACGTGCTAACCACTTCACGTATTTAAAAACACAGGGGCAAAGAACTAGGTTCATCGGAAGCAAAAAATCTTTCCTCCATTATAGTGCCTGAAATATACTGGCTAGTGTGCCGAGGGCGGGCTCCAGGAGGGCGCCGGGAGCGATGTACGCGGCCGTCTGCCGCTTGGGGCGCTGCCGTGCGGGAGTGTGCGCGTTCATCCGGCCCGAGCAGATCGCGCGGTACCTCGGAGCTGCGTAGCAGACGGCAGCGGCAGAACTTTCCATTCCCGCTTGCGACGAAAGCGAGCGAAAGCGACGGGAATTCTGTCGCGCAACCAAAATTTGTCCCGACCATTCGACAAAAACGATCGTCGCGCGACAAAGCGACGGAATTCCTGCCGCTCTCACTCGCTTTCGTCGCAAGTGCGAACGGGCCTTTATGCGCAATCTCCGCCGCACATAAAACAAGCTCTTGCTTGTCGCCTGAGCATACGGTTGATATCTGACTACGTTACACTGTGCTTGCCAGTGTATTTAAACGATGTCACTAGGTTTGAAAACGTACGCGCTCGGCGTGCAGCTTTGTAAACGCAAGCGGTTTCACATACGCACGCTATTTTGCTGCTAATAGAGTTTTAGTACAGCGTTTGTGGCCTTTGCATACGCTAAACGCTAAATTTTTGCGTCCCGCTACGTGACACCGCGATGGGAGTTTTAGTAGAGCGTCTCATCAGTTTTGCGTAGCGACACACTAATGCATACGGCGCCATCTGTCAAATGTTTTCCGAAATGTCTCGCCGGCTGATCTGCTAGCGGAGTGCCGGAGTGTTTGGACATTTTACGACTATCCAAACAAGTGCAAACAAACGCTTTCCCGTCAGTGTTGAATGCAACACATGGGTGCAGCTTGTCAGAACACGGGTTCTCGCTGATCGAGTGCAGCGTTGGTTTGCTCTTCGCCTTCACGTTCATCGCCGCTGATAAAGCGATCCGATCCGGCGCGTTTTGTGCACGGGTTCTGTGTCGGTTGAAAATGTCTTTTTTCACATGCCGCCGGTAGTAGGAATTACAACCACCGCAAAATAACACCCGGCACCAGCGGGGGCCACATCTGAGACCGCGCTTTTTGGATAAACAGTGCGCGGTGCACCAAAGGGAACAGCGCACGATTCTCCCCACGCGGCTGGGAGTTCGCCGCCGATGCCAACTGTAGCTACGTACACCGCGAAAGGGCAAGGCCAGGCCGCACACATGCGGCCAGGTCATTCGTTCGCTTTTCCAGCCTGTGTCCATGGTGTCTGCAGAGATGAAAAAGCCGAAAGAGCTGGCCCGTAGCAGACGGCAGTCTGTGGGAGCGCAATAGCGGAAGTACGTCACCGCTGAGGAGCGGAGCATCATGGGAGGGGGAGGCCAACAGCGAAGAAACAGTTGAAAGGAGGAGGAAACACGGCGCGACGATAATTCGCGGTTTTTGATTTACGATTTCTCAGCTAATACTCATCGCTTTAACAAAATTCTTGCAGGAGGAGATTGCTAATACATTGCTTTATTTGGTTACATGTACATCCATGCATCGGCGGAAGGCATTTCAGGACCCCTTTAAATGGAGCAGAAGTCCGAATAAGCAGCACGGAAGGTTGAAATGAGCCATGAAAGTTTTGTCGAATTTACCTTGCGAAAGCCTGGTACGTATTCTTTCGACTGCTATCGAGGCATTTTAACAGAAAAAAAAGCTTTTTTTCAGCAATGCTTTCCCATTGAAACACATTAGTAGTCTTAAGCGTATCGACTAATTTTAATGGCTATATACAAAGCTATCACAGTAAATAAAAAATGTATCTCAGACTCTAGTTTACGCTCGCAGATGATTTACGATTGTATTTCTATTATATTTGGGTATCTCTGACTGGCGCAGCCCACCCGCTCTTAATTTCCGGTGACAGGTGTCTATATCCAATGTCCAATTTATGGCGGTTTAATGAGCCGAAACTACATCGGGGCTACGGGGGGCACCGTAGTCCCGGAAGCCTCCGGGTTAATTCAGACCACGGGGAGGTCTTTCACATGTGCCAAAAGTCTTTGACACGCGGGTGTTTTTTCTGCTTCCATGGATAAAAAAATCCAGGGCCATCCCCAACAACATGGAACCTGGGAACGGAGGAAGCATGCCAACGAAGAAACCGTTGGTGGGTACACGTATACAGCCTTGCTGTAAAAGTATCTTGTCTTTAAGGCACAATGTTCTCCAGCGCCAGGCGTAAAGGAGTGTCCCGGTGTTTTCTTAGGACGCATTACGCTCAAGCGCGAGGCGGAAACCATGGTTCCCGGTGTTTTAGCACTGTGACTACGTGAGACGACGGTAACGATGACGACGAGACCCAGTCCCTAAGGGGCTTCGTCCCTAAAAAAATTCTGCAAAAATTTAGAGAATTATCTACTAATGCGTAGCATTCTTATTCCGCTTGTGTTGAGTGTGAGCTTTTTCTAGCCGAAAGTCTTTGTTCTTCTAAATCCTTCCCCAGCAATTATCTCCATTTACACTATTATAAGGATTAGAAGTGCAACTTCCGCAAAATCTGCAATCTTCTGGAAGTGCAGGTCGTTATACGATTTGTCATTTTTCTTATTTTTTACATTTTTGTAATGATTATTTTTTTCGAATTTCCTTCGCCAATTTATCTTCATTACAATATTATAATGCCTACGGGTGGAACTTTCCCAAAATCTGCAATAATATGGAAATGCATGCGTTACATGGTTCGCCATTGTCCGTACTCATTTTAGATATATTTTTTAGTTATTCAAAGTTTCGTTTGAACAACTATCTCCATTTACACTGTTATAAAGATTACAGGTGAACTTTCGCAAAATATGCACTATTCTGCAAATGCCACGGGTCATACATTTTGCATTTTCCGTATGTTTTAAATATTTTTCTTATATTGTAGTTTCGCAAAATTTCGTCCGACCAATCATCTGCATTTACGTTATTATAACGATTACAATTAGGACTTTCGCTAAATCTGCATGATATTGGAAATCCAGGGCGTTACGTGGTTCGCCATATTTTCCATAATTACTTTATATTTTTCTTATATTTCAGGTTTTTCAAAATTTTGTTCGACAAATTATCTGCATTTACGCTATTATAACGGATGCAGGTGGAACTTTCGTGAAATCTGCATTATTGTGGAAATGCCATGCATTATACATTTTGCCATTTGCTGCAATGTTGCCATATTTTTCTGATTTCTTAGTTTTTTAAAATTTCGTCCGACCAATTATCTCCATTTACGCTATTACAGCGATTACATTTGTATCTTTTCCGAAATCTGGATTATTGCGGAAATGCAAGGCGTTGCACGGTTCGCCATTTTCCCTAATTTTTTTCATATGTCTCCTATTTTTTAGTTTTTCAAAATTTTGTACCACCAATTATTTTTGTCTACGCTACTGTAACCAATAAAGGGGGAACATTCGCGAAACCTGGATTACTGTTGAAGCGCCATGCTAATACGTTTTGCCATTTTCCGTAATTTCTTGATTTTTTTTAATTTTTTCAAAGTTTCTTTCCTCCGACCAGCTACCTCCCTTGACGTTATTATAGAGATAACAGTTGGAACTTTCGCGAAATCCGCCGACAGCGAAACATCCGGCCAGCTCGCGCCGCGAAAGGCCGGTTGACAGGCGTCCCCTAGCGGCAGCTTTCGTTCCTGAATAAAACTTCGGCCGTAGTATCGTGACAAGAAATGCATTGAAAGACGCTGGTACAAGTCATTGTAGCGCCCCTGTCAATATTGCTGATGACTGTGGTTATGCATGTGGTAGCACATTTTTCGCTCCCCCCGGTGAAAAACGCCACTGGCCACTGAGCCGAAAAACCAAAGGTTGTTAGCAGCGGCATGCCATTGCATTCCAGGTGCGTACGTGAAACGGAGATTTTCAATGAAATAGTGTGAAGAGCCCAAATAAAAACAGGCTTCTGTTCTGCAGCAGTGCTCAGTGTTGTATGTTATATCACAGGTCGGATTAGTCGCTTGCGACTTTTGTTTGCGTTATCCAAGGTATGAGCGACAGGGAAATGCAACACCGTAACGAGGCAATCAATGATCTAGAACTTGAAGTGAGGGCTGTCTTGCACATTCTGAAAGGGAGCGTGAAGTTTTTAATCACATTGCCGTGGTGTCGAAGAGGTTAAAAAAATAAGTAAAATAACTTCGAAAGGAAGTGTAGCGCCCGCAAAAACAGGATTTAACTGCAGAACAGAAGGCCACCAAAAATACTGACGAAGTTAAACAGCCCCAGAGGTCGAAAAACTGAGAAGTAAAGGAAGTGCTAGAGGAATGTGACGCATACGACGTCGCCACGAGGAACTGGGAACCCTTGCGGACGAGCCCTTTGTACGTGCTGGCATTGATATAGGTCACCGTGACTCCATTTTCACCCTCAGGAAAAAAAAAACAATTCTTCGGTTTTGTTCAACATTCAAAGAGTAATAACGTGCTAAAAAGCGCAAAAAGCAGAAAATCACCACCAAATATCTCGGATACGGCGGCGACAGCCCGAAGCATCTATGCAGCGCAAACAAGGAACGAATGGGTGCCGCGAGGGCGCATAAAAAGCCGGATGGAAGTCAGTGTAGTGATCGAATGGGAAAATTTGTGCACAAGGCGGGGTTTATTTTTGTTTTGGATTGTTTAATTTTTAAACGTTATTGTGCAAACCAAATTCTCGGTCGCAGGCAACATAGATGTAAGTGCACAGTCAGATGCCCCAGGAATTCTTAAAAACCTTTCACGCGCATGCTTGCAGCGATTTCGTTACACTACCAGCCGGGATCATTAAAAATACCGCAAGACACCTTGATATTTGTGTATGAAAACATACAGAACACTTATTTTCTGGGGGTTGCTATGGGCTACAACCTCAAAGATTGTTTGCCAATCTTCTACGTGTGACCACTGGCAACTAAAAAGCACAATGTAAAAACAGCCAACAGCATTTTGCGTGGGCACCTCACAGAAGTTTCAGCAAATTTTGTTTTCTTTCGAACAACAGAGCTGCAATGACATCTTGAAAGGCGACAAACGGAATAATCCTCACAAAACGTTCTTATACAGAAAAAAAATGCTAAATTCATAAAACAATACCTAATTTCCACAATACCTCAGCTTCTGGGATTGACTGTCTCAAAGCCTTGCCTGTCAAACACGCTGCACACGGTTTAGGTCGTTATCCCCACACGAATAGGCAGTATATATGAGCTGGAGTTTTTTACTGCTCAGCCAAAATTACCTAAAGTTTTCTCTGTGTATAACAAAGGACAAAAGGGGTTAAATAACAATTACCGTCTCATTTTGGTCCTGCAGGTTTTCTCAACGCTCTTTGTGCGTATTATTACTGTTCAACTCACGTCTTTCTTTCAAAAACACAAAAAAATACCTAATGCACAGTAAGATGTTTTAAAATGAAATCCGAGAAAATAAAGTTGATCTACCCCAAAGAAAAAAAATGCCAAGAACATTGAAAACAAAGTAGTAACACCTGGTTTAAAGCTGGGTATAAGAACAGTATTCGGCAGTGTGGGACATCACATTGAAAAAAATTGAAATTTATCTCATGCTGAACCAATTAAAGCTTATTCAACAAATAGATATCAGCACGTGCCTATCGAAAGTATATCGCTCACTAAAATAAAAATTCAGTATGGCATCCGAGATGGCTAAAATGTAGGGCCACTGTTATTTCTTAGATAACTAAATGATATCAGAGAAATTCCTGAAATTCCCGGCATGATAAAGTTGTGAGATGACACTAATGTATTTTTAACTAGAAAAACTTCAGGATGCCTAAAAAAATTGGCTAACATGCAATAACTAGGCTATCGTAGTGGACACAAACGAATCACCTGTCTTAATATTATTCAAGGTACATCATACTTACATCGGGCAAAGGATCCCAAAGACGTCATATTAAGCCTCGTGCTCGTACATAGCTTCCAGAAGTCAAGGTGATGACTCCACAGAAAGAGAATATAATTTGTTTTTCCATACACTTCGAAGTGAGGATGTAACTCCTCCTTCTCTTCAGGTAGCGGCCATGAGCCCGTGGGCCGCAGCAGCACCTTCAGTCAGCTGGATCACTTTCTTCTGGATATGGGAGTCCGTACTGAGTAGCATTGTCCCCTCCCCCCCCTTCGGTCCCGTTATTTTTAGCGATTAAAGGCATCTTTTTCGCTCTTTGTATTCCTATACGATTTCTATTCGCGTCCTCGTCTCCCACATTGAGGGGATCCAGTCACGAAAGTATTTTTCGGGGAAAAGCACTACTAACACCCGGTAGTCAGCCTCGCATCAGTTAATAGCTTATATGCTTGAATGCGATTTCAATAACGCAGAAACAGTTTTTAAAGTGCTTTACCGGCAAAAGAATCACAAGGTCTCATGGTGCGTTCAGTAGGCAGAATCTCATTTTCCCTACCTGTCGACCGTCGCTTTCATGGCCTGCCTTCTTTCGGTGAGTAAGAGCGAAACGGCAACTCTTCCGAGTGGCCGAAGCCGTATTACTTCGGTCACTTAATTTATGGCCGCCGGAGACCTTTCAGTAAGAGCAGGAAGAAAGAAACGTAGTACAGTCGAATGAGCACTTACGCTCGCGCACATCCGTACCAGACGCTACCGACAGCGAAAACAAAATACACTGTTGAAGAAAAAGACATTCCGGCAAGGAAGACAACATGAAAGGCGGTAGCGGGGTGGGGGCGCATTGGCATGGGTTCCCAAGGAACAACTTAAGAAAACAAGGTAACCAGAAATTGCCAGACGGTCATTTTTCTTCGCAGCAGTCGCGTACCGTAGAAGCCAAACGTTAACGTTGGGGTGGATACCAAGGTTCATTTCGTAAAGAGGGGGAAAGAGAGTGAAAGAGAGAGAAACCGTTTATTGAGACAATTTATGATGTTCTTGTACGAGAGATTCCCCCTTCACTGGAACCTACACTCTTAGTCGCGTCCCGGATGGCGTCCTATTTATATGCGGTGGGTAGTCTCCATACCGTGATATAAGAGGCCCTGACAGACTTCTTTTCCGTGACAAAACCTCAGGTGGTTGCATCACGCTTATATTGCGGCGAACCATATACGGGTTTGTTTATTTATTGTTTGTTTTTAATGCCCGGCCGCGCCCGGATCTATTATCTGTGTCCCATGCGAAGCGGGTGTTCCATTCTTTATTTTTATGCCGCAAGGGCTGTCTCATTCAGATAAGCAGAGTGTTTCGCCCTAACGCCGCTAGCCCAGAATAATCTTCTGTGATCTACAATGTTCTGGATGTGAATCGACTGTTCCAGAAACTCTCGCGCCGACAGATAAAAGCCCGCACAGCACACACCGCGGCATTCGATTCTGCGACGCTCGCCGACGCAAGTCAGTTTGTTGACCGCTGCTTCGCCGCCTTTGTATTCTTTCGAGTTGTTAGGGGAGCACAAGTTCGCTCCAATAAACTTGTTTCTCCTTCAAGACAACTGCGTCGTCCCTGGCTTCGTGGCAATATGCTGCGCCAACGGCCCGTGTCAGGGCTATAGACTAGCAGACAGCCTGACGCCAGGAATAAAATAAAAAAATTCCCCCGCATTTCCCCGAGGGGGAGAATGTGAAAGTGCGAATGCACGGTTGTCGGCCCGCTTGCGGCGCTTGCGCTCGGCCCCCGTAGCCCACCGCCTCGCCGCCTTCTCTTCCATCTCTTCCATCGGGTTGTAGTATCACGTGTACACCACGCAGTTATCAAGCCGCTATAACGCCGCTGAGTCGCCAACGCACGCCGCTGACGACGTAGTTTGAATGCGTTAAAGATATAATGCGCGTCACTAAGACTGATATCACCGTCGCGTCCGTGGCTTGGTCGGTAGAGCGTCGCGCTGCGGCCGCAAAGTCCTCGGATCGAAACCTGGCGCCGGATGCTGTTTCTTTTTAAATATAAAGGAGCACTGCGGACGCCGACGCCGACGCCGCCGCCGCCGCCGACGCCGGCGGTGGATGGTTTGGGGTCGCTTATAAAGTGCATTCGGGGGGCAATCGTAAACCTCCGAGCGATATGTGTGGCTCGCGGCGCATGCGCATATTCCTCCTCACACAATCGCCCGCGAGCGTCTTTTGCGGTGGCCGACGACGCGGCGAAAGCCGACAAACATTCAAAAATATCTCGTGCGCACATGCGCTGTAGGAGTGGAAGCAAGATAGCGTGCGTCGAGTTGTGATATGGTGATTTGTCTCTATCCCGCACGGGCCAGAAATTTCACTGCGGAGCAAGTTGGGGTCCCGCACTTTGACTCTTGCTCTGTGTAACTTAGTACCAACCGTTCACACTTTCTTGACCACGTTCGCTTCCGCTGACATCAAATGTGTGCTTCGAGGTCAGTGTAACAGTGGAAACAACTGCAAATGCGATGGGTTTATTAGGGCCAACGGTCACGAAAGCCAAGCAGCGGCGCCCTGTCAAGCCGGCTGGTGTGTGTACTGCGGGCAGCCCGGTTGAAAAAGAAAGGATAGGTAAGTCTCTGGATTTCTTGTTTTTTTTTCGAGGGGTGGAAGGCGCAGACAGTAAGAATTAGTGTTTGCAGACAACTGGTAAGGGCCATGAAATTATGCCTTTCTCGTCGTCGTAAGAAGCCCGCGCCAAAACCGTTCTCCGATACCCGGGGCCGTACAGTAAATTTGAGATGCTTTATAGAGAGGATTCGGTTTTCCTGTGCGGCGGCCGTTTTGGGATCCAGGCGAAAAATGAAAACGCTTGCACATGTGAGGTGCTTTCGTTGCCGTAATGAGAACCGTGGTGTCATAAAGAAATTGGATTTTTCCACACGTTTCATTGTCCAGGTCAAGGCACATAAAGCCTAGTTTGAATTTTGTATTTTCCAATATTCCATGTCCACTGCTTGTCATTTTCGGTAGGCGTAGCAGAAAGTTATATAACGTTTTTTCGTAACTAAGTTTTCACGTCGTCGTTTCGGCTAGTGACTTTTCTGGCGCTTTGAGTAGTCTGGATTCTGTGGTAATTTGTAAACTTCCTCACGGTGCGTTTAGGTGGTAAACTTTTCACATGAAGCAACGTTCATGAGTAACACCAGCCCCTATCTTGATGTGTTCGCCACAGCTGTCGCCTATCTGGAGTGTCAACTCGCGGTTTTCAGAAACATGGTAGCATTGGCAGCGCAAACACGAAGCTTTGACGGTGTGGAGGTCATTCGAAGCGGTGGCTTCTAATGGTGTTACAGATGCGCTGGGTGTTGCTCGGTGCGCGCAGTTTACCTATGCTTTAGGAACAGATGTTGCTAGCAATTTTATTCCATCTTTAATAAAATATTTTGCGCCATACTATTGGTGGAAACTGTTTAATAAAAAGAAACTAGGGCACATTACCTTCCGCATGTGACAGCGAACAGTTTCTTTTCGACGTGCAATTGACGTCTCTCCGTCAAATAAAATTATGGCAACGTTTTCTCGCACGCCTTAGCACTGAAAAAGCGCTCGGCCTTCCTACGTACATGAAGAAAACGTCCTTTTGGAGAGCGTTTGAATCTACAAGCAGTAAGAACGAAATAATTGCCTGACTACAGCGATGCACTTACCTGATTTATGATATTTTCGCATATCTGCTAACGCATTGGTGATACTTCTGCTGTGCCCCTTCAAACAATACTGTTCTACCGCCGATAAATAACGTCACGCTTTTGCACCTCGTCACTTATTCACCTGCCGTTTCTTTCTTGACGCAGTGCCAACACAACAGACTGCTACCCGTGACTCAACGTATTTGAAATGTTTACAACGCTGTTTCCATCCAGTGCGACGAAATTCCAGAAGCAGCAGCTGCCGGGCCAAAGATTGCTTGGGTCGATTCTACAAAGGCTATCTACATCCTCGAAACTGGTGTACCTGGACCATAATTGAAGCCTGGAGAATGTACTTTTTCTTTGTTTGGTAATGTATTAAATTAAGGACAGGAGATAACCGTCAGATTTAGGCCAAACGTGGGGCGTTATACAGTCAGTAGCCTGCAAAAAAGACGAGTTTCCTGCCTGTTTTGTAAGCAGCAAGCTGCTAAAAATTCCATAAATGAAAACAATAATTTTATCTTGACAGGTCAATATTTGCTCTTCCAAAAAAAAAATTTTCATTTGTGTGTTCCATAAGAGCAATCTGCTAATATTTGTATTTGTTATTTCACTATAAGTCTTTTGTGTTCACTTGTATTTTGGATATCAAATAAAAAGAAAACATCGTTCCCTCGACATGGTGTCATTTATGTAATTTTCATCTCACACTGGTGCACGCCCATGAATTCGAGAATGACAAAAGTCTTAACATTTACATACCCAACTCTGTTCTCTGTTCGTGTCCCAAGCTTATATGAGTAGACTATTACTTCAAGATCCGGATATGTTTAAGGTGTACAGATACTTGCGTTACAGCTTTGCTTGTAACATGGCATTGTGAATATAGGGAGTTTTTTTATTTGATGGTATGAGCATAGAGGCATGATAAATCAGGTGACAAAACACTGAGATTATGAAGGTAGAACCTCATTGCCTGAAAACTGAGGTCATGAAGATATCGAAAAACTTCAAAGCGCACAAATAGACAGGGACAAAAAGGAGGGACACACACACACCCTCCTCTTTCTTTGTCCCTGTCTATTTGTGCGCTTTGAAGTTTTTCGATATCATGCACCAACTAGCCCAACTTGCGGTATTGCTTCAGGTAATGAAGATGTTCCAGAAGGGCACAAATTAAAAATGTTTTGGGGCAATTGCAGCCATTGCAACCCATTTATTTGTGGCATTGTTTTATATGGTCTAAACGTTTGATGCACAAGGGTGCGTTCATGCAAAATTGTGCTATGGTTTTGGTGAACTGCCTTGAAAATGTTGAAAATTCTGAACCGCGACCTTGCGCTTCCGCGTACAATAACAACTCGCTAATAACGGAAGCGCGAATGAAACGAGGCTACTTAAAAAATTGCATAAATTGAGAGAAATGTCTACTAATGCGGAGCATTCTTATTGCGCTCCTCTTGAGTGTGAGTCTTTTAGAGCCAATTTCCTTGGTTTTACTAAGTCCTGCCCGTCCAATTATCTCCATTTACCTTATTATAACGATCACAGGTGTTACTTGCGCCAAATCTGCATTTTTTTGTAAATGAAGGGCGTTACAAGGCTCAGCATTTTCCGTAATTTTATATTTTTCTTGTTCTTATTTTAGTTGTTCAAAATTCTGTTCGACCAATTATCCCCACCTACGCTATGATAACGATTACAAGTGGCGTTTCCGCAAAATCTTCCTTATTATGGAAATGCAGGGCGTTATACGGTTCGCCATTTTCCGTCATTTTCTATACTTTTCCTTTTTTTTAAAATTTGGTTTGACCAATGATCTTTATTTACGACATTATAACGGTTAAAGGTGGAACATCCGCGAAACCTGAATTTTTCGGAAAATGCAGGGCGTTGTTACACGGTCGAGCGCTTATCCGGTCTGCGCGAGAAAACGCTAAGATATTCTTTGAGTGCTCGCGATCCATAAAACAAAACGCAGTATCTGGCCTTCCAACTGCTCTTTACCTGGGCGTCAACGCAGCTATTCTGCAGGCGTCACGACACAATGTTAGATAGGGTGAGTGATTTCATATTGGTTCATTACATCACAAGATGCGTATTTTACTTTTGCACCCCTATTACAAAAACAAAGGTCAAGGCATGTAACCGCACAATCAGAAGAGCTACGACGAGAAGAAAAAATTCGGTAAACCATTTCATGCTTGGTATACTTGCTACTCGTGACGAGACAGCTCTTATTTTCAGTACAACAGTGCGCCTTACGTCTTTGTTATTTGCAAGTATTGTCATAGGGGGCACTTTCCGCCAATGGCCAAGAATACTTTTGGTAACAAGGCAGAATAACTGCTGTCAATTCCGTTTGCATTGATGGAATAAATCCCCGCAGTTTTTTTTTTGCGATAGAATGCCGTTGGCATAAAATAACTTATTTACAAATATACATGGGCCCCCGTCTCTCGAAGGAAGTCAAGAAGGGCGCGGTGGTGGGGTCCCCAGAGCCACCGCTGAAGGTCGGGGGTTCTTCCAGGATGGAGGCCTGTGCCTCTCAGGTGTCGCTTTCTGGCTGACGCCAGTGAAGGACACGTCCATATTAGATGGTCCGCGTCAGCTTGTGCGGCCGGAGCTGTGCAGAAGGGGCAGGTGTCGTCGAACGGGGCATGGTAGCGTGGTGGCCACGCCCGGGTCACAGCAGGTGAAAGCGCCACCCCAACGAGAAGTCTGCGCAGCAAAACCTCTTCCCAGCGAGCAAGTCTACTGGGGAGGTCCGTTCCACACTGGGGGATGAGGGCACGTGTGGCGCGACGCAGATCGTCCTTCCGTTGGAGAAAGCTTTCTATCGGACCGGTTACTAACATTGGCAGCGGCCGAGGAATATACGTCGGGTGACAAGCCATATCCACTGCAATGTGAGCGGGGAGCGTATTCCGCCTAACCCACACCAGCCTGAGAGGGCAGGGGTACGTGTCTAGCAGTGTGTGGATGTCCCTTGAAATGGTACAATTGTTCGATACTTGGCGTAAATCCCGTATCGCCGCGGTGGAGTCCGTATAAAGATGTAGGATGGAACCCACGGGGGCGCGCTGTAGGGCCGGCGTTAGTGCCTGTAGGCCACCCCGGATGGCTGTGAGCTCCGCCAGTAGAGAGGGCAGGGTGCGGATGGTTTGGTAGAGGCAAGTTTGAGAGGCGTCAGGATAAACGGGACACTGTATCGCCGTAGATAAAACGCCATCCTTTGCACCAGCGTCCACGAAGGCCACTATCGCCTCGTGCTGGGTCGCAGCCGTCAGTAGTGGTCCTCTCACAGATGCTTTTCCGGTAGTTCGAGTGTGCAGTCTAGTCAGTGGTCGGTTGTCGGTCACCTGGTGATACCGCCACGGCGGCCTGGTTACAGGGCGATCTGATGAAGCAGGTAGGGAACAACCCATATAGCTAGCCAAAGCCGCTGCATCCGCAACAAAGGTACGTTTGTGTATGCGGGCTGAGCGACGTTGTTCGACGAGTTCGTCAAGCGTGTTAAGCTGAGCCTCAGCTTGGAGCGATGGTATCGGAGTCATTGCAGGAAGGCAGGTGATGGTGCGCATAGCGGCTCTATCGATAGCCTCAAGTCGGGCCCACTCCGTCTGAGTCATGTACTGGAATTGGGCCTGATAAACCAGTCGAGGCTGCAGTACTGACCTCATCAGGAGGCGAGCCATCTTAGAGCTGGAACCACCAGACTTCTGTGAGATGCGTCGAATCAGGTGAAGCATCTGTCCTGCTTTTTGTCGGGCAGATCGAAGCCACACGGCAGCCGACCCAGACGCAGAGATTTCCAAACCTAGCACGCGAAGAGATGCGGCGGTGCGTACTGTTTGGCCGGAAAGTTGCAGTGTGAGGGGAGAAATTGCTAGTTTGCGACGGCCCCAAGCACTGGCCACAGGCAGAACGGCTGTTTTGTCCGCTGAAAGTGTCAGTCCGGCGTATTGACACCATGTCTGCGAGTCTCTCAAGGCCTGTTGAAGGCACACGTTTTGGCGATGCAGGTCTGGGTGGACGGTCCATACCGTTATGTCGTCCGCGTAAACGAGGAAATGCAGGTCCGGTATGGAGCCCAGATGCCAGGCAAGCGGCAACATCATAATATTAAAGAGGAGGGGTGAAATAACTGACCCCTGAGGTACTCCGCGAACTGGTGTGAAGTGGCCGTAGCTTGCCCCGCCGATTCGTACAGAGAAGGATCTTCCAGTAAGAAAGGTCTCGATGAAAGCGCACACCTTGTCTGGTAGATAAAGACTTCGGAGAGTTTCCAGGATTGCCCCGTGGCTGACGTTGTCGTACGCCTTGTGGATGTCCATAGCAAGGACTGTCCGCACTTTGTGTGAACGACCTCCAAGTAGCACCATTGACGACAAATGGCCCAGCCCATCCTCTGTACCCAGACGAGGTCTAAACCCGATCTGGGCTGGGCGGTACCATTGGAAGGTGTCCAACCACCATTGAAGGCGGGCTGCCAGCATGCGCTCCAGAAGCTTGCAAAGCGTGGACGTCAAGGCGATTGGGCGCAAGTTGGGAAGATGGTCGGGTGACTTCCCTGGCTTCGGTATAGGCACAATGTCTGCGTGAAGCCACGACTCTGGTATTTGGGCAGAGAGCCAAACCTGGTTGATGTAGTTGAGGAGATGGCTAAGCGCTGGCTCATCGAGGTTCTTGTACACCTCATATGTAATGCCGTCCGGTCCCGGAGTCGTCCGAAGTTTTGCGTGGTCAATCGCAGCTAGGAATTCAGCCATTGTAAAAGCAGATTGAATTCCATGAGCCGCGTCGTCAGAGGGCGGTGAACCAACCCGATGTGACAGAGGAAACGGGCACGGGCTACTGGCTGGAAGGATGTCATAGGCAGGGTACAAGGCGCGGGCAACATCGGTGGCGAATTGGTCGGGAGTCTTGCCCGATGCCAGACATGCACTGGCTGCCGCATCCGGAGTGCGGCCTCCACTTTCCATCGCCCGAAAGGTGCGCCAGATGGATGATGTAGTCGCCGATGGGCCGAGTGATTCACGCCAGCTCAGCCATCGCTGCCTTGACAGACGTTTCTCATGACGCCTGGCAGCCGCAGTCAGGCGTTGCAAGCGTATTCGAGTCTCGACAGACGAGGGATCTCGTGAGGCAGCCACTTCAGCTTGCTTGCGCTGGGCCCATAGCTGCAAGAGTCGGATGTCAGGTTTTGGCCGGGACTCCTCCACTCACGTTTTCTGAGCGCATCATATTGTTGGAACGGGCACACAGCATGACAAAATGTTTCCGCTCGTAACAGTGTACTAAATTTCCGCAAACCGTAGTATTATGCCTCTTTGGTAGAGCGATTAAAAAATGGTGGCCTAAAGAAAGCCACTCGCCGCCGAATGTGTTATTTAAGACTCCTGCTTGAAGCGCAACAGCATGCAGAATACTTACAAGCCCATGTTTGCACTCCCCAGCAGCCCATGGGTCGTGGCGCAGTGGTTATGATACCCGCCTTTTGATGTGTTGTAGTAGACCTAGGTTCAATTCTCCGTAGGGTTATGTTTATGTGCTTACATGTCTCGCATGATGTAACATGTGTTAGAGCATTCGTCAGGGGGTGCTGACGTTGGTCTGTGAATGCGAGCGAAAAAAAAAACGTTTGAAAATGTGGATACCTTTTTCTTTTTTTGGTGAAAAGCAACAAGGCCGCTTATTTGAGGGGCCGTATGATTTGGAGGCCGTTTGTAAGTGGGAATAGATTAGCATAACAGGCCGCGTAGAAAAATTACGGCCAGTGGCCCGCCTAACACATGGCCCGGGGTTTGGGTGGCCCTCTGGTTAGGCGGCCCTCAAGAGGGCCGCTTAAACGCTGGGCCGCGGGTTCGGTTGGCCACGTTTTTTCCGGCCGCTTCCGCTCGAGGCCGCCTGAACCGCCGCTTTATAAGCGGCTTTAAATTGACGCGGCGGCCCGCCTGCATGCGGGTCGTATAACCAGGAATTGACTAAGAGTGTATGTGCTGTCTTAGCATTGGCTGTTCTCCCGGTGACCAGGAACTGAAGTCAAAGCAGCCCATTTCTCGAAGAGAGGAAGAGAAAGGAAGAGAGTGGGGTTGGTCAGAGAACAAACGCATGTTAAGAACATCTCAGTAGAAATTAAAAAGACATTAGCGTGGGCAGGGCATGTTATGCGAAGGCAAGATAACCGTTTGTCATTAGGGGTAACAGAGTGGATCCCTAGAGAAGGAAAGTGTGGCAGGGGGCGGCCGAAACCTAGGTGGGCAGATGAGATCAAGAAGTTCGCGGGGATAAATTGGTCGCAGTTAGCACAGGACCGCGATATTTGGAGATTCATGGGAAAGGCATTTTCCCTGCACTTGGTATAGACAGGCTGAAGACAGGCAGAGGGCTGATTCTAGACGCGAACACTTGTCCAGAAACCGCAAGATAAATTTTGGTCTGTCTGTCTGTCTGTCTGTCTGTCTGTCTGTCTGTCGGTTCATCTGTCCTTTGAACAGTCGTCTTTCGACGACATCTTCAGCGAAGCAAGCAGATACCTGATTTTTTTTTTCGCTTTAGTATTCTGGCTATGGTTTACAGCGAATCTCTATGTGTCTTATCTACCCAGTTCTCGTGCCCCGCGTGGAACGTAAAGTAAGAGACTTGGTCCGGCCAACAGGTTTGCATTACGATTTTGTCTTGCTATTGACCTACGCTGTTCGTCGATAGGTGTCGGCTCCGTCTCGTGCAATAAATGTTTTTTCCACCTAACCCATCAGTTAACTCACCGGCGGGCATTCAGCGTATAAAAAATCCCGCCAGTAATGAAGGTCTTGGATCCTCCAGGTTTTGATAAAAGATGCCTTTAAGGCCTGTTATTAATTTCTTCCCCCGTATAAATTTGTGCTTACAGGTGGAGTCACCTTAAGGGAAATTGGTGCTAGCCAGGTTCTTGAATGCTGGCTTTCCACATTGTGTATAAGTAGTAAAGCATGGCATCTGCGGATAGAATATGGCGATGATGATGATAATAATAATAATGATGATGATGATGATGATGATCATGTTCCCTGGTGGCTGGTTACAACCACGCTTTTCCTCCTCTTTTCCGCCGCGTCTTTCCCGAGTCGTGTAGACTGCTTGCCACGCGCGGCATCTAATCTCCCTCTCCGGCGGAAAAGCGAAAACTTCCGTGTGTAAGAGATTTCAGCGCACGTTAATTACGCCGCGTCCACCCCTGCCTCACACCCACGACGGATCGTCCCGGCAATGCTCTAAACTACGCCCAGCCACCCCCTCAACACGGCTAGCAAGTCGAGACCACCAAAGCCACACACCCGTCATACGCCCGAACCCCTGCGCATTTGGCAATGGAATTGTAGAGGCTACCGCCGCAAGAAAGGGGCACTTTTGCAATATATAGCCACGCACTCAAATTCGCCGGACGTAATTGCTCTTCAAGAAGTCAGATGCGATCCCACCCTACCAGGCTACTCTCCGTACTCGAACTCCAGAAATGACGACCAGGCGCCTCTAGTGACGACATTTGTAGACAAGAGGATTGCAGTCATTGATCACTCTCCAAGCAGTCCCCATCACATCCCGCACGTATTACTAGAAATCATCCCGAATACCTCCAAGCAAACAAGTGTATACGTCCTCAACATTTACAGTACGCCCCAGGCCAGACGAGACACATTTGACCACCTCTTCGACAGCACCTCTCTTTAGCAAAACGGACCAACAGCCCCGTGCTTATAGTGGGCGACTTCAACGCGGCACACCCTACTTGGGGCTACATGACAGAAACTCCCAAGGGACGAAAGCTAGCCCTGACAATAGCCAGGTGCCACCTTACGGTTCTTACAGAACCTAGCCAGCCCACTCGCATGGGTAACAGCGTTACACGGGATACATGTCCGGTCCTCACTCTAACCCGTGGCCTCAGCAACCACAGGTGGTCTAACCTTGGGGAGACACTCGGCAGTGATCACTGCATCCTCTTCACTGAGATAGCGGACTTCGGTCGCCCAAGGTTTCCAACCGATCGGTCGCAATCACCGACTGGGTCACCTTCCGCAAGCGTCGTGCCCAACCGAGTGGTGATAGCTCACCCGAAACTGACCCTACGTCAACTACTGGATACCCCGAGCAATCGCCTCTTCCTTCCCTCCCAGAGTGGATTAAACAAATTCAAAGTGATCTGGCAGACACTACTAGAACCGTACAAACAACAGCTCACATGCCAGACGTGGACAGCCACCTTCTTCATATTTTGGATGCCCGCCGTAGCCTCAGCAAACGATGGCGAGGGCAAAGGCACAATCGGAAACTTCGTAAACGGATCGCCTTGCTCACCGCCGAAGCCGAACGCTACGCAGCAGAGTTGACACGGGCCAACTGGCAAAATTTCTGCAACCAGCTACAAGGAACACTTGGAACAGCAAAGACATGGTTGCTGCTACGCAATCTCCTCGACCCCAAGCAGACCAAAACAGAAACCACCAAAGCCATCCGTACATTACTCCACAGGGAAAACCTTGACAAAGATACCCTTCTCGCTACACTGAAACAGCGCTATATCAGCGTCGGTCCCCGCCCCCAGTATCGGCCTTACCCAGACACCTCTGACACGAATGTCCTGCTCGATGCTGACATCACAGAGGAAGAAGTGAGAGCGGCCCTTCAACACCTCTCAAAAAGCACCGCACCGGGAGCGGACGGCATCCAATATAAGTTACCTCGCAACCTGGACGACCACGCCATACCCAGTTGACGGCTTACTACAACGATGCGTGGCGCAAGGGCACTCAACCACAGGAATGGAAGCACGCGGACATCATCCTGATACCCAAACCGGGCAAACCTCTTTCATTTGGCAATCTCCGCCCCATCTCACTTACTTCGTGTCTGGGCAAGCTTCTCGAACATATAATTCTTGCTAGGCTGCAACCACATCTCGAAGCCACCCACTTTTTCCCCGACACAATGTTCGGTTTTCGTTCCCACCTGGCCACACAGGATGTGCTCCTCCAACTCAAGCACGACATCCTGGATCATCCCAACAGAGCCCAAACACGCGCCGTCCTGACACTCGACCTAAAAGGTGCGTTTGATAACGTCGCACACGACCTCATTCTTGACAATCTGGCATCATCAAATTGTGGAGAACGCACATACAATTACGTCAGAGCCTTTCTGGCCGATAGGACAGCCACCATAGGGTTAGGTGAGCACCGCTCACCACCCTTTCAACTGACTGGAAGAGGAACGCCCCAGGGCTCAGTTCTATCCCCGATACTCTTCAATGTGGCCATGGCTAAGCTGCCTCCTCTACTCAACGCAATTCCGGGGCTTCGCCACGCGCTGTACGCGGACGATGTGACCATGTGGGCAACACGCGGATCGGACGGCCAAATACAGGACGCCCTGCAAGAGGCAGCAGATGTAGTTCTGAACTATGCCTCTCTGGGGGGCCTGTCTTGCGCAGCGGAGAAGTCCGGCCTTCTTGTGTTGCCTCCCCGCATGCGACCAGTAACCAAGCCAGAAATATCCGTTTACCTTACCAGTAATTTGATCCCGTGCGTCAACCGAGTCCGAGTCCTAGGACTCCATCTACAGTCTAACGGCCGCGCCACGCACACAGTTCACCTCCTCAAAACTCAAATCACGCAAATCACGCACATGATCCGTCGCATCTCCAGCAGACGCGCCGGCCTCAAGGAAGCAGACACCCTCCGCATAGTTCATTCCTTACTCATCAGCCGCCTTGCCTACCACGTCCCCTTTCACCAATTTGCTGCGCTCCGAACTCCAGCGCCTCAACACTGCCTTACGGACGGGAATCAAAGCAGTCCTGAGACTTCCCCCCTACACTTCTACACAGCGTCTCCTTCAATTGGGTGTCCACAACACGATAGAGGGAAATTATTGAGGCACAACGAGCTGGTCAGCTTATCCGCCTTAGCACCACCCGCACCGGACGTCACGTGCTCGCCAGCTGGGATACCCCGAGCCGTCGTCACCTCTCCCACCAAACCCTGTGGCTCTCGCCCCTGTCCTTCGTGCACGTTTACAAGTTGCCCCGCTCCCCAAGAACATGCACGCGGAAACCAACCAGGGCCGACGCCGCGCCCGAGTCGAAGCGCTAGCCCGCCGGTACGGTCAGGACCCACATGTGATTACACCGACGCAGCCAGTTATCCAGCCAACCCCAACGCTAAAGTGGCAGTGGCCTCTGCAGTTGCTGGCAATGCGCAAACAACTTGCTCTCTACGCACCGATTCCATCAGGGTGGCCGAGGAGACAGCCATAGCATTGGCTGTGTCCCACATCACCACCGCTGGACCCGCGGAAGCTGATGACGACGAAACCTGGGCAATTATAACAGACTCGCAAGCCGCCTGCCGGGCATATTCTTCTGGAATCCTCTCCATCCAAGCAAACAATATTCTTCGACACTCCGATCCATCCAAGCTTCCCTTCATTCGTATCGTCTGGACCCCTGGCCATGCCTCCCTTCCTGGAAATGAGCACGCACACGCGCTTGCCCGAGAAATGACCCACCGGGCGTCAGAGGAAGCGGACAGACAGATCCGGGGTGGCTCCAAGACATCAGCTTCCATCATCCCATCCCACGAACCTCTCAACTATACACTCACACTCGCCTACTACCGCACACAAAGAAAAACACTACCTCCACCCCACCACTCCCTGTCCCGCGCCGACGCCACGTCATGGCGGCAGCTCCAGGCACACACGTTCCCAAACTTACACCACAAACACCTCTTCTACCCCACCCAATACGCTGGCAACTGCCCGGCTTGCCAGAGCCCCACTCCCACCCTCTACCACTCTGTATGGGAGTGTCCGCGTCCACCAGACGGGCTCACCCCTATACGCATCCCCACCCTCTCCTCTTGGGAGGCTGCTCTGTCCAGCACTGCCCCGCAAGGCCAACAACGGCTGATCGAGCGGGCCCGCCGGATAGCGTCCGCCATTGGAGTCCTGGACTGAGGACCCCACTCATAGAGGCTGCTCTTCGGCTAACAAATGATCAATAAATGTTTTCACCACCACCTAGCCAGGTGGTCAAAACTGATCCGGAGCCCTCAACTAGGGCGCGCCTCTTTGCTTGTGTAGCGTCGGAGCGATAAACCTATCAATCAATCAATCAATCAATCAATCAATCAATCAATCAATCAATCAATCAATCAATCAATCAATCAATCAATCAATCAATCAATCAATCAATCAATCAATCAATCAATCAATCAATCAATCCTCCGCAATTGCGCAGCGCCGCGCTCTTTTCGGAGGCCACCTATGCGGTGTACTAGAGCAGTACCCGCCGCGGTGGCTCAGTGGCTAAGGTGTTGCGCGGCTGAGCACGAGGTCGCGGGCTCGATTCCCGGCTGCGGCGGCCGCTTTTTAATGAAGGCGAAAAGCAAAAACGCCGTGTGTGCGAGATTTTGGCGCACGTTTCAAGATCCCGAGGTGGTCAAAATTAACCCGGAGCCCTCGACTACGGCACGCCTCTTCACCTGCGTTGCGTCAGCGCGTTGAACCCTACTATCAATCAAATCACTAGAGCGTGCGCCGTGATTGGCGTAGCCACATTATAATAAAATGTATTGCCTCTACCCAACAATCGTGTGTGTCCTTACTCTGTGACGTAGATATCCTCGTAACCCAATACCAGCAAACTCTAAATACAGCTAAATCCAGAAATAGCAAATTGAACCAGACCACCGTCTTCGCAGGACTTCCCTCTTCCAGAGGGGAAGGAAATGCTCTTATTTTTTGTGATTATTGTGGCCCCCAGTACGCCTGCGTGCAGGAATTGCAAGCAGTAGTTAGTGCTACTGGAGTAGTGGTGACTTCGCCGGCAGAACGCAGGCGCTTCTAAATCCCTGTCAAAATGTAATGTAGGATAGCGCGTGAGTGAAATCTATTGTAGGCGTGCTGGTCGGATCAAGTACTTGAAAGCAGGCGTTGTAGGAACGCGTACCAGCAATTCAGACAACACGGTGAAAAGCAGGATGAGCAGTAAAAACGGTAATAAATACGAAAGAAGTAATTGAACTTCAGGACATTGGGATTCATAAGTCTTCACGCATATAATGAAGTTTTGTGGTACAGTTACAAATAAAAGCCTCTGTTCAAGCAATGTAAATCTGCAAAAGTGTATGTGGTTGGTTTAAGCCGGTGTGGGACAGCAAACTAAAATCTTGAAGAAGCTATACCTCCGCGGTTTCCCAGAGTGTTCATCCGTTTCAAGGTACTGGGAGGCTGAGAGCACCAGATTAGCTTTTGGCGCGGATAGAGTTACAACGCACAATGACTCCTCTCCCTCCCCCCCCCCCAAAAAAAAACAGTCTTTAGTACATAAAAAATGGCCCTTACTGAAGAGATGGGTACTAATTTGCTGATGGCCGTCGTGTAAGCTCTTAATTATGAAGCCCCATGGCCAGTTCGTATAGCCCCTAATTTAGCTCGTACGTTTCTTGAAAACACTGACGCTGACAGTTTTACGCCAAGTTGTTAGACTAAGGTTCCTGTTTAGCTCGTTCTTTGCGCATAGCAATTTGTAAAAATACTAACACAGACCTCACAGGGGCACTTAAGAACAACCGTTTATTTACTTACTTTTGTGTTCTTAGGCAAGAAAAAATCGGACGAAGCATTTTGGGACTCTGTCTTTTGTTTATAACTCCGAAACACATTCGTTTTCAGTCAACAATACAAAAAAAACATTGTTTGCTTGCAGTGTCATATCTGCACGTATTATGTGTACGTAACTGTCATGACAAACCCCCGAATAAAGAAGCTCAAGGTTTTAAAAAATACAGAGTATGGGAATAATCCAAAGGCTGCAACAATGGACAATCTCAGTAAATTGTAATGGGAGGAGTCAAATGAAGGGGCAGACAATGGGCAATCTCAGTGAATGGTAATGGGAGGATTCAACTGAAGAGGCAGAAGAAGAAGAAATATAGAGACCCTAGAGATAGAATAACATTTTATCGAAGAGTATCAGTGATGATGCATCTCGAAAACGATGCTGGTGGTTAGGTCACGTTAGTGACTGTCAGCGTGAACCCTTCAGCAACCTGGGAAGCCCTGGCAATCAAACGAGCCTGTCGGGTACGGGTACGGGCTTCACAGCGCTCTCTCTTCCACGGTTCCTTCAAGGGAAATTTGGGAAAGAAATTTTTTGGGCAACCCCACGTGAGATGGGAGGTGTGGCATAGCCGTCACATAAGAAGCACACCGAAGTAGAGTGTAGAGTTGGGAAGATGTGCGCCATGACCAACGGATTTGAAAAGGAGCCTGTCTGAAGAAGGCGCCACGGCACAACGTGTGGGCTTCAGAGTAATCTAAAGTTTTGTTCGCCGGAGGGTAGATTGAGCGGGAGACCAGCCACTCTATTGAAACTGCGCCGGCTTCTTCGGACCCAGGACAAAGTCTGAGGACGCCTCAGGGTGAAAACGCGAGTTGCATGCTACGATTCCTGAGTTAGGCTAAGGTCCGCGACTACGGTCAGCGGTTCCGGAGTACGAAACTAGAACCAGCTGCGTGCCGGTTCGGACGCTCGGGCTTCGCATCGACGGTTGTTCCAAAACGCACCTGGGGTTACAACCCCTGATTCTTGGCGGAAATAGCTGGGCTAGCTACGACGGAATTGCATGAACTGATGCCTAACGGCATGTAACCATGGGCTCGACGACGACTGATAGACTGAGAAAGATCTCTGTTTAAGGAATGTATTCCGCGAACAATAGCGAGAACGTTTTTAAAGCAAAGCTTTCTACCTCTGTCAGCCAACGGTTCTTTCGTGGCGTGTAGGACAAGAAAGTCCCAATGCGGCTGCGGAAGGAAGGGTGGTTTTCACTCACGGAGCTCAGTGTAGATGGCGCGGCGAATTAACCCAACGATCGCCGCGCGCTCACGGCGGCGGGCACAACCGCGCGACCCGGCTTTGTCGTCTGCTTTAGCGGCAGTTGTTTTTAGTCGGTTTAGGCGCAGCTCTGGGTCTATTTCGCGCTTACTTCACACGACGTGATTAAATTGTGGCCTGTTTAGGCGTAGCTTCGCCTCTATTGCGCGCTTCCTTCACACGACGTGATTTAATTGTTTGACAGCGCCTCCTACGTAACCCGGACACGACGGAATTAGGTGGTCGTACGGCAAAGATACGTTAAAGATTGGCTTGCAGGGCCCGAAAACGAAATGTAGAGACGACATACAGACAACTTGCCGCTAAACAAGCACTACCTTTTTCCGCACTGCTTGCCTATATGGGTGAGTACCAATTCGGTGGCGCTTTAACAGGTACTACAACAGACGAAAGTAGTAACTGGTCAAGATAAATAGCTATTATAAGAGTTCCATCAGCTTACTCTTAGACTTACGAAAATAACTAGTTTAAATCGGTATAAATGGGAATAACTAAGCCCAAATGCCGAATTGTTTCGGAGTCCGCGTTGGTGTCGCGCGGTGAAGTTGCCCCGAACTAGCACATCGGGATGGCGAGGTTCCGCGCTCTCACCCTTCGAATGAGTCTCCTGTTTTCGTTCTGCCGACGCACGTTCGGGCTACAGTGGCGGCGTCCGCCGCTCTAGCCGGGCCATGGTCGACGCTTCTGCGTTCGGGACGCCGCCCCTGCAAATTCTTGGTAACGGAAGGCAGAATCTCTGGTTTCACTCGTTGTAGAGCCGCGAGTGTGAATTCAAGTGACATTGTATGGGCAATTAGTTTCGGTGTCATTCACAGCTTTCCTTTCCCACCACCCTGACAGCGTGGATTGAAGCCAATTTTTTTCTGTGTGTCCTATCTGCTCGGTTCGTTAACGTGAACGAAATATAATGGGTACACATTTCTGGTGCATGTATTATTCAGACCTCGATTAATATTGAATCTTCAGCACAACAAAGCGGTATGAAAAAAGAACATATTACATGGCCTATTTTATTTCACGCATGGATACACCAAGTACAACGAAATAAAACTCTACTTAGCTAAGAGAGGGGGCGAGAGCGAGAGATTCTTTTTATCGCGAACTGGTGAGATAGATGAAATGTTTGGCCGTACGAGAAAATGCTCGCAGCGATTGCTGTCAGAACCGCAGATCTACTAATATACTAAATTTTTTTGCAAATGAACTCTCACTGTTCTTTTTTATAATTTTCAGCCATTCAATGGCGATTCTTTTATCAAAAAGCTGGTTTCACCGAACGAAGAGAATAAGGACGCGAAGAAGAAAGGATCTCGGACATGGGATTGCGAATACAGTAATTTATTTTGATTCCGTCTTATACCCCTGTCACACGGGCACTTTCAATCGCGATTGAGTCGATCCGGATCGAGCTCAACCCGGATCGGGCGCATGCTACACGGCAGTTTCAATCGCGATCGAGCTCGATCCCGCTCGAACTCAATCCTGGTTTCTCAAGCGCGATCGAACGAAAGCGGCGATACTCTCGTCCCCGCTCAGTAATGACACAGAAGGTGGAAACTTCAACTAATGCCACAAATTGTGTCAAATAACTTGACCCAAACAAGCGTGCGGTAACATTTCCACAGTTACGTATATCTACGACCGCGCGAAGTTACCAGACGCCGGCCGCAAGTACATTGTTAGCGCCATCTGGCGTACACAAGTGCAACCGGTGCAACTTCTCGATCGCGATTGAAACGGGCCGTGTAGCAGCGGCAGTACGTCGAGCGCGCTCGAAAACTCGATCGCAATTCACTTCAATCGCGATTGAAAGTGACCGTGTGACAGGGGTATTAGTTGCTATCAGTAATCTTTCATTGACACATCGTACATATACAGCATAGACTGCACTAGCATGAAATAAAAAGAGCATTCTGGTGGAACTCCGTGAAGCATGTTTTTAGCAGCAAAATGGGCGCGAGCTTCCGGACTGAGAAAATGTTTACCGGAATATTACAAAAAGCGTCTGAGGGTAGAGTACTGCTGAAAGAAGCTTAGGTACAAACGCAGCATTTCCTACAGCAACTCCTGAGGAAGCAGGTATGAGCATGGTTAAGAGCGGAGAAAGGAGTTCAAGTATGCATTGTCTCCTAAGGAGGATAAGATGGTGTTCAGATGTGTTCGCTGTAAATAGTAGCGTAGAGACCAACTGAAAGTTTGGATTAGATAAAATAATCCACGAGGGCACAAATTTATTGCTCATTTTAAATGCGACGCTGAGAGGAGCATCTCTTGCCGGCAGCCCTGTCCTGCGTCCGTCGTCGTCGTCCGCGTCCGCACAGCTGCGTCTCCCCTGCGCTCACCCCCTCTCCTCTCTCCGATAGCGAACACTCTCGCCCAACATATGCGGGCGCGTAGCGCAGCACACTCTCACTCCGCCCGGCGCTGCGCGCGGCGCAAGGGCGCTGTGCGCATGTGCCGCGCCCTCTTTCTCCGCGGTATCCTCTCCTTTGGGCGCGCTGCGCATATAAGCGGAGTGCCGCGCTCCGGCCGGTCTCTCAGTCGACGGTCGTCCGCGCTACGCTTGCTCTCTCTCTCTCGCATTTTCCAAGGATTGCTCACGTAATTCGAGTAATCGACCTAACGGAAACGCACAATGGAACCCCCTTCAGCGTCGCATCACATCAGGGTTCCCGCGAGGGGAGGTGGGCGTGATTTTTTATTAGCTACACTTTACGCACTTCCTCAGTCGAAGACTACTTACCGAGAATAGAACATAGGAATGGCACGCCTTTCAAAAAATTGTGGGTTCACTTGCCTCTGGGTAGGACGTAGAGCTGCAACTCCTATTTATGATTCCACAGCTATCGTCACAGTATTCCTGCAATTGTAGCAATAACCTGGAGAGAAAAAATTCAAATAGTTCTTTTTATTTTCCTACGTGGTTGTCAACGATATCAGTTTGTATGACGGAAAGCCATGCATGAACAGAAACACTTCAAATATCAGGCGCGTACTGTCGAGATAATTTACGTCACGTGATCTTGCGTTTCCAGGGCAGGAACAGTGTTTACAATGCGGGTGGAACTACGTAACGTTCCAACGAAGATGATACCAAGCCTGCTTGTTTCCACGAGGCGTCATTTATTTTACTCAACTTTAGCTTCTATGGAAATATTTGTCCACCTAACTTGCCTGCACGTAGCTTCTATACGCGTACCGAGAAATCCGCTGACCTCTTGAAGTGCGTTGTAATATTTGTTTTATTTCTATAAGCCCATTCTGCTTCCCAGAAAATAACGGCACATCTAGTATTCCATTTCATTAGCTATCGCGAGAAAATCCGTCTTGTTTTGCCTTGTTTGCTAGGTAGTCACACGCACACTGTCGGAACCCTTGCAATATTGCCGAAAGAGAGCGGCACTATGCCTCCGAGCCTTTATTGACAAATCGAGGCGAGTTCAGAGACAATTTCTCCCGTAGTAACCGAGAAATCACGCACACAATGACGGGAACTTCCCTGCTTAAATCCACGTGCATATAGTATGTGAAAAAGCTGTTATCTAACGGGTGTGCTTAAGCGATTAAAGGATCTGGCTTCAGACTCGACACGCTAGCAATGCAACACGCACCCACCCGTGCTTGATAAAGCCTGAAGATTAAGCTTCCGAACGGGCACCATCGCATGCCGATGTTGCTATTATTCAGCTAGTATTGCGGGTAAGTAAAACTTCACGCCGTAATCCGTTAAGTGAAGTACGTTGTAGGCCCTTAGGGACCGGAAAATAAATAAGGGGCGGCAGATTGCGTAGATAACAGTTGTGAGCCACTGCAAATGTCTAAATCTCCTAAAGGAAGAGTTATCTTTCTCACGCTGTTTTATGCAAACACTTTGAATTATCTAACAACTTATTCATAGCAGAATAGACAAATCTGGCTGCATTCACATTAGAGCAGCACTAACAAATATGTCCAATGAGTAATTATTCAGGATTGTTACGCGTTTCATATCACCCTCTTTTATACGCTGTTTGCGCCAAAATGCAAAGGAAGGAATGCAGGTACTGGAAGTGCGGTTTGGCGCACAAGTTTGTCCATATTCTGTACGGCTCGCTGCTTTATGGATAAAATGACACTTCCTTGAAAACAAATATTGGTTTCAATCCTTTGTGTCTACCTTGGATCGCTTAAAGATACCCTGCAACACTTTTCTTTATCTTTTTTTGATATCTTAAATGCTTGCAGAACGTAGTCACCCAACACTCCCAAGTACTTAGATTAAAGTGTCGCAAATTACCTCAGCCAAATGTACTGCACTATGCCGATCAGATAACTGGAAGCTCGCTAAAAGATTTTGCTCTCTTTCCCTGGAACCATCTGACTGGAATCATCTGAACAAGACTGGAATCATCTGAACAAGAACAGGAAAAGCTACAAACAGCACTGCAAGGCTTCTGTGTGACATGTTGGCATTGGAAAAACCGTGAAAATATAGGCATTAGAAAAACAGAAACAGCAGCTTCAAGTGACGGAAGATTCGCTTGCCAAAAATGATGCGGAAGTGTTGATTTACACTGAAATCGCAAACTTCGCATTACTAGTGGCAATTTTTCAGTTGATTGCATTTGTTTTAAACACACCACGGAATAATCTGGCCAAGTTTCAAAAATTTATTGTTCTCTGGTTAAAGATAAAATTAAACTTCCCTCTGCAGGATCTTGTTTTCCGGTTGGGTATCTCCACCATTACTGTAAGAAGGATCCTGGAGAAGTGGTTGCATGCATCACTTTGGAGGCTGAGTCTCATATGGTGTGGCCATTTAAATGCGATATTCAGCGCACAATGCCCAAGGCATTTTGTTGATTTCGTTGGAACGAAGGCGGCCATTGCAATCGACTGCTTTGAAGTCAAGATCGAGCAGTCATCATCTTTGTTGCCAAGATGTGAGACCTCGACTCAATACAAGGGCAGGAACGCTGCCAATTTTTAATCGGACAGTCACTCCGGGAGGGATAACATTTATATCTGAAGGATGGGGTGGCAGGTACAGTGACCAGCCCACCACCGGGCAGTGTGGCATTCTTGACAAGTTCACGCATGGTGATGTAGCCCTTGTAGATAGGGGCTTCAACATTGCCGACAACGTAGATTTTTACTGCGCCACGCTGCACATCCCAGCGTTCTCCAAAGGGAAAACACAGCTGTCGGCACTTGATGGGGCCCGCACTCGAATGCTGGCCAATGTGCGCATCCATGTCGAAAGAGTAAGAGGGCTATTGAGCAAGAAAGTTACCATGATGAAGTCTGTTCAACCGATTGACTTTTGCACTTGCAGGCCGGGGGATGTGCATACAATACTCGATAAGATGGTTGCGGTATGTAGTACGCTGGCCAACTTCTGCCCTTCTGAAAACACAGGCAGGACAACCGTACCTGCTCTGAGATGGCAAACGATTCATGGCTACACTCATCAAACTGTGCTTCATACAGGCCTAGTTTGCCCATTGGTGGTTCAGGTGATTGTGTTTTCATATTTCTTCATTATTCTTTGCGGTTATGCTTCTGTTTTTATTTCTTTTCTTGTTGACACTGTTTTATGCGTTTTATTACTGTGTGTTGCATGTGTCATGCTGTAAATAATGTGTATTACCTCAAATTCATTTGTTTCTAGTTTTAAATGTTTGATTCTTTTTGAGTTAAACACATCCAACACATCAATGTGCAACGAACTGGCATTTCTATTTGCCTTATGAATAAATAGCCGCGAAGGCAAATCTTGTAAGACTCGTTTCTCAGCAAAATTTGTTTCTATACTCCTTCATTGTGGTTGTGCTCTTGTTTTTTATTTATCTTCTCTCTGTTGCACCTGTTACATATTTCTTCATTACTGTGTGCCGTGTATGCCGTGCTGTAAATAGTGTGCATTATAGTCACTTACTATTTGTATTTGTGCTCGTTTTTATTAATTTTTTTTCTGCTACCTGTTTTATAGTTCGTTAATGATGTGTTGTACGTAGCGTGTTGTAAATAATGTGCATTATCTCAATTTCATTTGTTTCTCGCCTAAAATATTTTGGTATTTTTTATGTGTTCGCTGTAAAAAAAATTCACCATGCCCTGCTTCCGAACGGGCACCTGCTGCAGGGTTTTTGTATTCCCTCTTTCCTAAAACAAATTGGCTTGAGATTTGCTACGGCCTGATTACTATTGCGCGCCACTTTTAATGAATTGCAAACTGCATAGTTGCTTTTGGCGTGTATTTATTGTAGTAGAACAGGCGGGCACTACCACTGCTGCTCAAGACTGCACGCGGACTAGGAGTCAAACATAAATATCTATAACAGACAAAAAAACGAATTTCGGGCAACTTGTCAGTTCATTTGGTGCCACGAACCTCGACACAGCTACAACTTTTGCTTCTGTGCTAGCTTTATTAAAGGACATGTGTAATGAAACCACTTCTAGTAGCACTGATCTGCACCACAAGCTACCATTTTCCCAGATTCGGTATCCTGGCAGCCGCAGAAGGAGTCTGTCATTGCTGCTTGTCGGCTTCAGTGTATCTTTCATGGTAAAGCACCCCGTGACTAATTCAGGCAAGATCACATGTGTGAAGGACTTTATTGCTGATGCTAGCGTGTTCTTGGGAAAATGTGTCGTCCTTAAACACTCTTTCAATATGTAGCTCCTTTGGCGTCCACACGACAAAGTCACAGTACGTAAGAGCACACACTTCCATCTGTATTTGTGCTTGGTAGACATACGCGTGTACTTGTTTTAAGTGCAGGCTCCCATCGACGAACTCATGGCAAAGGTACAAGGTTTTTCTTGTTGCTGAGGCTGGTGTATTAGCAGCATACTGGGGAACTTTGTCTTCAAGCGTGACTTTCCACAGCACGCGCGTTGGACAGAAGCATCTCGACTCGCTGCAATGTACGGGTCACTTCACTACGAGTGAGCAAGTCTGGCACACTGCTTTTTCATTTCTGCTACGTAGCTGTTTATTGCATCAACTTCTGGATATACACCCTACGTTGTGGCATGAGTGGAAAACGTGCTGTTTTGGGTGACGAATTGTCACCACCAAGGTAATAGAAGGTGTTTCCGTACTAGTACAGCACACATTTTTTTATGACGTATGCGTACCACATTGTACATTACGACTGCTCTTGTGTGCTGTACCATCCCTTACGTGCTGTACCATCCCTTGGCTGATGATGACTTCTTCCAGGGACTTCTCGGCACGACGAATGAGAGAACCTAAATCTTCCGAAGACGCTTCTTGGCATAAGATGCGCAGCTGCAGCGGTCGTTGTTTCGCGGTGCCTGAAACCGTATACTCTATTGTGGGTGCACCGTAGGAACTGCCAGCTTTACGCCTGAGGCAGCAACTCCCGAGTAAAAAGGGTTTAGTTCCCTCCTGCAGGAGCACGAGGAACAGGCAGTACGGTCTGTGGCAGGCTTTCTTATCTTTCCTGGCCATTTGCCTGAGGCTGCATTTGGTTTATCTGTTTTTATCCTTTTCGAGGGAGAAAAGTCGGTTTCTCTGAGGCGCTTGAACTGGGCACGAGGGTTCTGTGATGAAGTGCCGGTGGACGACGAGGAAGGGGAGACCGAGCGCGCAGCTGCAACAAGTGCGTGCAGAAAATCGAATCGGGTCGGGGATCAGTGACACCTGTGACGCGCTGGGCTGGAGAGCGCGGCCCTGTGATCATGTTCGGGTGAGAACCTGGGTCGCAACCGCTGCTGTGTCCGTTAGCCGTCCACCGCTGATCACGACAACCCGTGGGCTGGCCGTGCCTGGAGCTGGTGATGCGCTGAACGAGAGAGCGTGGGTCCGGATTCACCTGGAGTGGACCGTGGAACCCTCCGCTCACACCTGCTGCTACGCCATTAAGCCGTGACTCATCTGAGAGGTCGACGATGCCTGCCCGATGGCCCCTGCCTGGATGCGACGTGTCGCAGAGCCAGTGATCGAGCCAGCCGCGCCATAACGTTTCCGTCGACCCCGCACTCGTCGGGACTTCGACACCCCGAGGGGCTGCGGACAAACCTCTGTAGGACATTTCCTTCTCTTTATCGCGAAAATTTT
>JABSTR010002492.1:0-23195 GCA_013339765.2 Haemaphysalis longicornis | reverse complement strand
GTTATCTGAGCGATGCATGAGTGCACGACGAAACAAAGAAAGCACGGCGTTCAACACGCCTTCAGGGCATTACCAGTGGCGACGGATGCCAATGGGCCTGTTCGTTAAACACCGCGTACCTGTGCTACTGCGATCCGACGATCAGACTGTAATCCTCTCTGGCCTCTTTTCTTGGGGGAAAGTTGTGTGTCATCTATATCATATCGCTGGCGACGCATAATCGTGCACATTCCGACGCCCGTCGCATGGCAAACGGGACAGCGACCTGCGTAAATGCTTTTCCAGAGAGTGCGTGCAACCGGTCTCAAACTGAAACCAACCAAATGTCAATTCCTGCGCCCCGAAGTTAGGTACCTAGGACACATCGTATCAGCGGAGGGAGTACGACCTGACCCGTCCAAAATACAATGCGTTCAGGAGTTTCCAGAGCCCAGAACAAAGACACAAGTCAGGCAATTTCTGGGTCTTCTGTCCTATTACCGGCGACACATTCCCCAGTTTGCTGAACAGGCGCGCCCTTTAACTCAGCTCACAAACAAGAAACCATTCAGCTGGGCGAGGAGGAGCAAGCAGCTTTCTCGGCCATGAAGCGCAAGCTGACCGAGGCTCCCTTGCTGAAGTTTCCGGATTTAAGCAGGCCGTTCACACTTGCGACAGATGCCTCCAAGGTGGCGGTAGGGGCGGTGTTATCACAGGAGTTCGATGGGAAGGAACACCCCGTGGCGTACGCGAGTCGGCAGCTGAACCACCGCGGAGCAGAAATATGGTGCTACCGAGCAGGAGTGCCTTGCCGTAGTTTGGTCTGTACGCCACTTCCGGTGTTTCCTATACGGACGGCACTTTAAGATTGCCACCGACTGCCAGCCGCTCAAGTGGCTCATGAACGCTCGTGACCCCACCTCGAGGCTGGCAAGGTGGAACCTCCTTCTACAGGAGTACGACTATGAAGTCATCCACAGGGCGGGTAAAACGAATCAGAACGCTGACACTCTGAGCAGCATGCCAGTCCGTGGCACTCGACATTTTCGTGCCATCGTTGGAGGAGGCCCGCATGAACGGGAGCGTTCGACGACCCGGCGTTCAGAAAATTGTCAAATCACTTAAGCAGGGCGACGGTGAGGGACAATAGTATGTGGACGACGGGGGTCTACTGAGGTTCAGGGAAAAGGCAGGGGGAGGTACGGGGCGTTAGTAGTGCCTGCCTCAATGAGAGGCGAGCTCCTGCGTGTACATCACGATGCTCCATACGCTGGCCACTCAGGGGCACGTAAAACCCGCCAGAGGATAGGCATGACGTACTTCTGGCCGGGGATGCGGAGGGACGTGCTGGATTATTGTCGGAAGTGCCTCTCTTGCGCTCTCCATAAAACGCCTAAGAACCGAAAGCGTGCTCCTTTGCAGGTGTTCGAGGAACTTAGCGCGCCTTTCCAGCGCACCGCGAGGATATAGTAGGGCCCCTACCAACTACGACTGCCGGAAGCAAGTACATGGTTGTTTTTGTAGACCATCTGAGCCGTTACGCCGAAGCCTTCCCGCTGGCTGACCAGAAGGCGGAAACCGTAGCACGCGTTTTCATCGAAGGGGTGGTACTGATACACGGCGTACCCGAGCAACTTCTGACCGATCAGGGCACCAACTTCGTCTCTCGGGTGATGAAAGATGTGTACGACCTCTTGGGGATAAAGAAATTACAAACGACCGCGTATCACCGGGAGTGTAACGGTGCAGTAGAAAGGCTGAATCAAACCCTGGTGAACATGTTATCCCATTACGTAGCACACGACCAACGAGATTGGGATAGGTGGCTACCTTTCGCTGTGCATGCCTACAACACCGCAGTCCACGAGGGCACAAATGAAACCCCTTTTTCCTCCTTCACGGACGCGATGCGGCAATCCCGAACATTGTCGGTGAGACCCCCAGAATGCACTATAACACCATGGAGGACTACCGCGCGGAGCTGGCTCAACGCCTTTCATCGCGCACAAGCTAGCGTATGAAGCGCTGAACAAAGCGGCGGAGAAAAGAAAGTCGCGCTTGATAAAAAGAGCCAGACGCCGGCTTTCAGATAGGCGACAGGGTCTACGTCAAAGTCGAAAGCCAGGCCCGCGGCCTGGCTAAAAAGCCCGCGCCGAAGTGGAAAGGTCTTTTCCGAGTTGTCGAAAAACTGTCCGACGTCCCGTGCCGAATCAGAGGGATTCGAATGAAAGACGACAAAATTGTAAACGTCAACAAGCTGAAAATTGCTTTGGGTGAGTTAGAGGACGAGCTGAGACTCCCCAGGGTGAGTGTTGGTACCGGCAGGCCCCGTCCTTCGTCCCCGGAACGTAGTAGCCCAGCTACGAGCCCATTCACGGACGCTTTACATGGAGCCATGCTCGATGAAATCATTCAGAATTCCCAACCCCCCGCGGTGAACAGCCTCCCTCAGCCGACCACACAGCTATGCACTGCGAAGTCGTGGGGCAGCACCGTATCATATTTGACGGGCGTTCGTCCTGTGTATCTGAGGGGCAAAATTCCCAATTTCAGTGTTCATGTTTTGCACCCGTAAACCTGTATGTTGACATTCGCTTGGCTCATGTATATAGAAATTGATAGGATGTTTATGACTAATGTTTACTGGTGCCGACGCGTCTCGCCGTGTGACCTTGCTGACTGCATTCAGTGTGGTGTCGTGATAAGACGGTGCGGTGTGTTTTGCATCGAGCCTTGTGGCCCCACCATAAACCTTTTCTGCTTTGTGAACAAGACTTTTGCAGTGACAAAAGTCTCCTCTGTGGATGGGCGGGTGTGACGGTCGGACATCGCCACTGACCGCCGCGTACAACCCATGCGCACGCAGAAACGTGTTCACATGTAGAAGCGGACGGCAGACACTTCGCGTGGCACGAAGAAAGGCCAAGCCCGCGCGGAATGTGCGGAAGCACGCGCGGAAGAATGTTAATCTGCAGAAGAATGTTAATCCCCGAGGGCTTGCGGGGTGACGCGCCCACGCGCAGAGCGATGACCGGCCGGTTCTCAAACGAGCTCGTCCTTACCCCCCCTGTGCGTAACCCAAAGAGGGTATAAGAAGGCGAGCGAACGAGGCCCGAGGGCTCTTTTCCCGACTGGACATCATCTGGCGGGGCCGAACGAGGAAGCCGCCCGTAGGAGTAATCCGATCGCGCGCTCCCCCCCTTCAACCCGGGACCAGCCAGCCAGCGGTCACATCTGGGCTCCGCGTCCACGATCTGCCAGGAGCACGGACCGCCTACGCCGGCCGGCACGAGAATTCCGGCACCCCCCCCCCCCCCCCCCCCCCGAACGGCCCTGCTCGAGCACGTCCACACTGCAGCGCCGCACCTGAACGACTTCTTGACTTCACGACCCAGCGCCAGCCGCCCTACAAAGTCCCAGCCTCTCAACGGGTGACCGCACCGGCACCAGCGCTAACTATTGTTAATTAAATTGTACCTTTGAGCCTGCGTTGTCTCTTTTCCCCTCAACTCTGCGTGGACCCACCTAGTTGGTAGAGTGACGCCATCTCCCCTCCGGGGAGCGTCACACTAGCGAAGATTACTTGTTCTGAAGCCGGGAACGACGCCGACCCACCATGACTCTTTTCGAACGATCGGCTTGCTAAGCTGCATTAGCAAATTATTGAAAAAGTTATCTTCAAAAGTACGAATTGGTGCGCCGAAACCAAAACACTTCACCCACTTTAAATGATCACTCTTAGAATCAAGGGCCATTGACAAAATAATTGCACTCGTATCATCTTTAGAAGAACTAAATTCCGGTCGCATCCCAGCGGCCGTATTTTTATATATCAAGTCAGCACTTCACTCTCTTTACCACGATGCAATCCTATCATTTCTTATTGCGCTCGGCATATAAAGAATATATGCATGGCTTGCAAACGTTCAAGAGAGTTCGAAAGCTATGCATATATATTCTTTCTAAGGAGTATTTCTAAGGAGCAGTCTTTCTTCTAAGGAGCAGTCGTAAGCCCATTGCTATTTATTCTAACGCTGATACACCTAATACGTGTTCTCCCCCGTCGCTTCAAAATCGCACTCTACGCAGACATCTGTGTTTGGAGCGCATCGAGATCGTGTCGGATCACGCAGCAGAAGCTGTAGAAGGCTCTTGCAAGAATAGCGACATACCTACCACCGAGACGACTCAATCTTTCCTGGGAAAAAAGTGTCTCAATGGTGTTCACCCGCAAGAGCATGAACCGATATCCTCTAATCCGCAGTGGCGGGCCTCTGCAATACGTACGAACCCAACGATACCTTTATATTGCAACATACAGAAACCTCGCCTGGTCCCCAGGAGTAAACATATTACGTACGCGAGCATTACCACTATCTCAAATTATTGGATATCTTTTTGGCACTCGCTGGGGCCATGATTGCCGCTCTGCGTTGCTGCTCTTCAAGGCATAGGCTGATGGTGTCTTGCACTACAGCCTTCCCGTCCTGCTGCAACTGTCCCCGACTAGCAGAAAATAGCTGGAAGCGGCAAAGAACAACTGTCTGAGGAAGTGCCTTCCTGAGGAAGGCCGTCCTGTGACGAGGTTTGAGCGACTCCAAGTACGGATGGAACTCAAGCTTAAACAGCTCCACTGTTAAAATTTGGTTACAGTTGTGTTATGATCTTGAAATACAATGTATGAAAAGAGCCAATCTATCTCAAGAGGGCAGGAAGTACATAGATTTTACACGAAAAGCCAAAGGTCATGTATTGTTCATGCATGCAGGCGTGCTTCTCGATACCTCACCAAAGACGCCAGATTTTAAGGAAGTCCTCGGTTCTCGCGTTTGCTGATTGCACCCTTATAGCTAATATATTCTAGTATAGTCGGAATAACTTCGCTGCACCATGACAAGGTGCATGTTAAAGACTGAGCTCCCTTCGGTAGACTGGGTTCTCGTAGGTGGCGAATGCAATGGAGTGATGGTGGGTTAGCGTGCGCCAATAAGTCGATAAGAGGTCAAACGCCCTTTCTTCATGACACCGCCGCGACCTTGGCATTAGCCAGGGAATATATATGAGTGCATGGACAGGACAATATTTCCCCGTTTGTAACAACACAGTATACCTCACATAGCGCATCATGCTCTGCATCTCGCCTGTTAGTACATAAGGCAGTATAAACAATCATGGCCTCGAGATCGTCATATTCTTCTAAATAGCAACGTGACATATCAAGGGATCAGCAGGCGGATGTCAGCCATCCAGTCGTCAGTCTAGCTCAGCAGACACTGAAAGACTTTTAATTCACCCCATCCAGTGCAATGCTGTATGGGGCGTTAAGAATCAGCTCAATACAATCCGATCAAACACATCAGTGAGATGGTGGACACAACAAATCCGGAACCACATCAAATTGAATTGCGGAATTGACGTTTGCAAGCCGTTGCATTTTATAACCGCGTAAAGGCTGAACTAAGCATCTCAAAACAAAATTTCACAGAAGAACAAAATGTCGTAGATTTCAGCAATAAGACGGAGAGCTTCACATGAAAATATTTCTGCCAATATTTCATTGATAAACGTTACTTACCCAGGACTAGAACACGGTCTGTGCCCCGCAAGATAACACTAGTATCCGAAAGTTGGTAGCATATTCTGCAGTCTTTTGGTTTCAGCATTTAATTTGATGAAAAGAGAGACTGAGAATGGTTTTAAATTTTACTTTCCTTTCATTATGGATAGATATCTTTCCATTCTGGTGTCAACGACTCAACGCGTGCCCGCGATGGGACGAAACTCCCCCGCACTAATCCGCAATCTTTCATGTAAACGAAAATACCTTGTCAGAGAGTCACTGTGGGCTAGTTGCATGTTTTAGTTATGAATTTACTAACTGAGCGTGATATACGCTCACAGGACCCGCAAAAAGTCAGGGGTGTATGTCTGGCGTCCTACATTCACATCAGCGCCTGCCTCGGCTCCCCGGGTGGTATTTTCGTGTTCCCTTGCATCTTCTTTTGAGGCGTACTTTCGTCATCGGCGCTACGGTAAGCCACTTGGTATACACATAATCATTTATTGGAGATAGCACAGGCGAAGCACTTCAGGTGCGCTGCAGAACGTGAATTAAACGAGTTGACATCCCGCTTTCAAACCCTACAATGACGTAAGAAACTACAAGACCCACTCATTTACTGATGGAAAGCGTTTAACTTAGCCGAGGGGAGATTTTACAGTCACAAAAAGTAGCGGCTCTCTAAACTTTGGCCCTTCTGGGGCTTAAACTCAGGGCGTTTCCGTAAAAGCACTCGATTCTAGCCGTAGGCTACAGAGGTTCAACAGCTGGCTTCCTTTAGCAGTTGCTAACACACACCGAATGGGTGTTTCAAGGCAACCAATAGATGACACTACAGGAAACGGTGGGTTTTTACCCAAGGGGAAAGGCAATCTCGCCTGCGATTCGCTGGAAACTTAGAGCAATATAGACCGCAATAGCAAGAGCAATAGGTATCGCCCCAACTGGGAAGACGGGTTCACTGTAGCAGATATATCAGCTCACTGCTATCGTATGTTTTTTCAACTATGCTGCCGCTTTTATCTGTTACTGTGGATTAGAGACCTGGCGAATAGCTGTTTTAAGCCTAACATATTCATTATTAGTGTAAACGTGCTTTGCAACTGTTGTCATTAGCACGCTGAAATTTCCCCTGCACGTCTCCAACGCTACCATCGTGTCGTCTCATAAGTGTCGCCATATTTGTCCATATCGTCGCTCTGCCTGCCTTCTTCCTTTTTTATTCGCCTTCGCAAGCTCTAAATATGAGCTATTACCCTTAACGTGCTTTGATATTTGTGTAATTATTCCGCTCAAAGTAAAACTGTGAACCTCGATTTATTCCTATAGAGGCCTTCATAAGTCAAAGGTCACAGCGTACTCACTATATGCACCTTGTTAGCAAGAGAAAAAAATATGTCAGAGTGACGGATATACAGGTTAGGCTGAAATTCTGCAAGTACCGATGTAAAGCCCAGACGTACATTCACGTGCTTTTTACTTTTATTTTGTTTGCCTCTCCGCAATTCCTGGTCCCATGGCTCGGCCAAGCTTATGTCGAATCATGAACGTTCGCCTAGTTGGATATTTTTTGTTTTATCAATATTAGATTTAAAAAAAACCGCTCGAAAAAAATATTGCCAGCCATTTGTACAGATGACAGGCGTCTGCACAGCATTTGTGGGAGAGACTACGCAAAATATTAGTTTGAAAAACTGAATAGAAATAATAGCTCTAATGGCTGATGGAAATCTCCCCTGGGGCTTGCGCTGGTTTGGAGGAAGCAGATGTTTAACAAAAGGCGAGTTTTGGCCCTTCGACTATGAGAGAGAGATAGAGACGCTATGTGTCCTTCGTGATGAGGTATCCGGGGTGGAGGAGGCCCAGAGGCCGCCTCCAGGTCCGCGTACGAAAACTCGCCGGGAAATTTCCTAAAGCAGCCAAAGAAGTCGCCACCTTAACGCGAATGTTTCAAGCGGAGCCAGAACAGTCGCCATTTTCAGCAAGGCTATTCTAGTAGGTACTTCTTGATTTTCTTCACGTGAAAAAAGAAGACATTCCGAGAATTAGAAAGCCGTGTTACAAAATTTTACTCGTTTTCTTTGATGCGGGAAAGTGGCATCGGCGGTTGAATACTGTGTACAAAAAAAGTTAAATTATGCTGGTTTTTCATAAAGGATTCAAGGATTGTGAATGACTTGGAGTGGGTCTTTCCTTCACAGCAGGGTTTACCATTTTTGCTGCTCCCCACCACTCTGCATGACATCTCACGCTCCCGTAAACTATTGAAGCATGACACGTCAAAGCAATGGCGTTGCTTGAAAGCTTTGACGCCATTCATACGCCATCGGTTGCACGTTATTAGAAATAGCAAGGCAAATTTCGATTTGTGGCGGTTAGCAGAACTGTTTTTTGAGTAATTGATTCTTTTACTGCGCAATTTTGCCACAGGGCATTCAAGGAAGGAAAAGAAAAAAAAACCCAAAGTGGCGGGAGGAAAGCGGCTTCATGCACTACAGAAGCCGTATAGGCCAGTTTCAGCACGAACGTCCAAGAGCTGCCTGTAAAGAGGACCATGCGTCCACCGATAAATGGTGGGCGGGCGGCCTGGTCGGTGTCCTAGGGCTAGCATGTGCCGGGTTCAGGCTGGTTGGAGTCGTGGTCATGTCCCCAGGAGGTTGTCTAATGTCGCTTCCGCAGCGGAAACAGGGAAGTAGGGGCAGGTTGCATAGGTAACTGCAGGGCTGGAAGTAGATGTTGCAGGAAGAGCAGGCTTGAGTGCAACGCCCAGGCGAGTTCTCCGGAGCGTGACCTCCTCACGGCTGGTTAAGCAGCCAGGATGGTCAGTCCCACGCCGAGCAAGAAGGGCACGCGTGGAGCGCCGAAGAGGCTCTTTTTTTATTAGTAGAGTGTCCTGCAGGGACAGCTTCAGACGCGGGAGCGGGTACATAACTTGCGGAGGATAAACACCCAAGTCGGCCTCGATGGGGCCGGGCGTGCTACGGCTGGTCCAGAGGATGCGACTAGGGGACATTTGTTGGCTCCTATTCTAGACATTGCCAGATAACATTCATCTACTTAAAATATGGTTATGTTCTGTTTGTTCAGTTTGTCTGAACGGATGAAATGCACTGGAAGGTAAAATGAGGCCCTTTGTAGAAAGCGGGCATCAGGAGGGCCCGTAAATGTATAACGTTACCAATGCTCAAAAGAGCCAGCAAGTAGCCAAGTCGCCACACTTTCAGTCTGGCGACTTGGCTACTTTCTTCATCGTCGGCACGAGTCTCGAAATGTCGCTAGTTTGACGGCAAACCGCCAGACCTGGCAACTCAAGGTGACAGCCAGGGTCCGGGAGGTGTTCAGGCATTGACCTGAATACCCAGGTCACGCATCATATGCTCGAACAGGTCAGGGAAGGGAAGGCTTATGACTCTGCGTGGCATTCACAGAGTCAATGGTAGTGAGTGTCGAGTGCCCCACAGGATGGACAGGTAGAGGTAGTAAAGAGGTGTGGATGAGTGTGTATCAACTGTGGTAGGTGTGGGGAAATAGGGTTTTGCGGGATACGCAACATGGGGCTCGCCTCCAGGGAGATGTGTGAGTGCGGTGGTGGGTATCGGCAGCAGAGGAGGTGGTACTGCAGAGCCATATCACTGTATTTCAGGAGGAAGGTTGTCTTGCTTGCAGGGCATGGCGTGTAGGCGTCGTGAAAATGGCGACTTCTCCAATTAGTTCACTGGCACGTACGTGCACCACTTTCTTTGGCGGCTACGCCTGTGTGGGCTGGTGTCCACAGCAGGTCGCTATGTCGCATGGAGGTTTTTGGAAACAATTCGCAAGGTCATGCGAGAGGTGTTACCACGAATGAAATTGGGGCTGGCCTGGTGAGAGTCAGATGGGGAATAATTCGAGAGTGGGGCACTGGGTGAGCACAAGGGCAATGGCTGCCTCCTCCGCCACGGTTGTACTGGTAGGTATGGTGGTAGCCGCCGTCACGTTTAGTGATGCGTGTTGGCCAACCACATCTGCACAGTGTGCAGGTTTGTGAGGATAGGGGTGACATCAGTGTAAAATGTGCATGGTGATGGTGGGTACAGTTTGGCATGGGCGTTGGCTCGTGCTAGTCGTCGAGCTGCGTGGAAAGTTAGGTGCATGTGGCGAGGAGTGGGCGAATTCGGAGGCTGCTGCGGATGAGAGATGGAATGGGGAATGGCGGGATTGGGATAATGGGGGGAGTATGCTTATAGAGTTAAGAATGTAGTGGCCTGTAGAGGAGGACGTGGGGTGCGTGACTTGCGGGGAGCGGTGATCGTGTAGGTATACGAATATGGTGTTGTGTATGCCGAGGTCAAACAAGCGATGCGTTGGGGCTTACCTTTACGTCTTCCTGAGGGCATCAAGGAAGTCGAACGGCGTGGATGCAAGGCTGAGGTAGGGGGTAGTTGGTGCACGACACGGTTGAGTAGAATGTGCACGAAGCGGAGGTTGTCCTGTTCCGTCACGCTGTGGTGTTTGTTTGCGATGGGTCGAATGAGGTGTGTGGTTTCGGTTATGCACTGTGTGCACACTCCTTGTTATTTCGGAGTACAAGAGGGCGAGAATAGTTCAGCTATCTTATTACCTCGAGCTTTTGCTAGATTTCTATCAGGGAAATTTAAATTTTGTCCTTTTCGGGTACCTATACAACCAAGGAAAGATTATTTTTGGTTTTGAAATTGATCAGTTTACCCAGAGAAAAAAGGGAAAAGAGGAGTTATACAAAGAAGTAACAAAATGGATTACGCAGACTATTCAGGGCAAATCAGAAATACCAAACGTGGCAAAACACTTAGCATAGTACACGTATACACAGGAAAAAAACGTATGAATAATGCAAATAATGCACGACCAACTCTTTCACGTTAAAAAGAAAAATGCAGAGCTTTTGCGATGCACAAATAAAATGAGTAGAATCACGACAGTCGTGAAAACAATAAGAAAAATAAAGATCAAATCCTCTATACACACATTTTATTACTTCTTGGGGTGGAAGATGTAGAAGCCCCTAAGTTTTCGAAAATTAATCGAAAGAAAATCAACACTGGATGCACCATAATAATTTAGTAATATTGGTATCTAAAACGATGGTATCTCCATTCAAAAGTTTGCGCATGGGGGGCCCACTCTGCATTGTTCGCTGTGACGGGTAGTATATTCTTGCTTCAAGTCACAGGAGTTGCAATGGGCCGATGCCGATAGCAGACAGGCAGGCAAAGGGGTCATTTTGTTTCTACCGCAGTCCACGATAGGCAAAACAATTTCGAAAAATTTCAACTATATAGGTGAACATGAACACTTACGATATTATTAAATGTTTGCTGCCGTACGCGCAAAAGCAAACGCATACTTGGAAGGGTCTCTGGAATAACATCTATAAGAGCGGCAATGTATATAAAGTTACCCATGCTTCGAATATACATGTACGCGCATTTATGGAACTCTGGTTTTAGGACATTGCGTTGCATAGCCAAAACTATCGGTGCCCCTTACGAACTCGCTTCCTCTCAAAACTTTCTTCAACGGATATCTACGATGCATATTTAAACAAAATTTCGCTGAAGTACTGCCTGACATGACAGGGATGCAATTTCTGAGAAGCAGATGAAAAACAATAATACAGCGTGGAACTTTCTGCGACCGAGGACATGTAGCCTGGCGTAGTTCTAGGGCCCCTCTCTTCCGAAGGGCCATCTTGCACCGGCGCCACTGCGTAGGGCCGAGGGAAACCTTTCAATTTCCTGACAACGTGTAGGCACAAGCGGCAGTTGCGCGATAAAGCACTGTGAGCGCGACGGCCGCTCAGGTTCAGGGTTTAAATCACCTCATTGGCCCTTTTGAACGGAGTCTGAACCGCCTATCGCCGGGACGCCGGACGGGCGCGCTGCGCTGGGGACGGTTGGGGAAACACTCATCAGGACGTCTAAGTTACGTAACTATTTCTTCACCTTCCCCTCGCATGCAGATCTTTTGCACCGGTCTTCGGACTCCGGCTGGCGACGCGAAGACTTAGGTTGCGCCTTAGTATCTACGCTCACATATAGGCAGTACCCTGCAGTACGTACCATGCGGCACGTACCTCGAAGCAGACAGACCATGACTCTTTCTATTTGCGAGCCCATTTGCTAGCGTGGTGATTCGCGCACAGACCTCGCCCTGACGTCGCCCGCGCAACACTTGTGCGCGGTGCCAGATCACGCATCGCTCTCCTCTTACCTACAGGGATGTACGAACTGTAACCAAAGGGGTTTGGCCGAACAAACGCCTTCTCTCCGTATTCTGGGTATATTCCTTTGTCCGCCCCTACTCCACCTGCCCAGTAAAGGCGAAGTTGAGTCTGCGCGATGGCGTTTCAGTATCGTGAGCGTGGTCAATTAGCTTGAACCCACGTGGTTTCTCGCAGTGTGTGTGCTGGTATGCTTTGTAACGCATGGGTTATGCCTATTGTGGGGTAGAGACCACAAAACTAGCCCCCAACGTGGGGCCATAGACTCATTGGCCCTTGGCCGCTAATTAGCTAAGCAAAGTGCACAATCGGAATCAGTCTTAACGCTTGTACAAGCCTAGACACAGTACAGTGTCCGCTAGCGGTAGCTGCTACGGGGACGGAGTGACTGCCCCGCCGCCCGCAAGCATACGTGCACCCCTCGCTGTCGCAACCTCTCTGGGAAATACAACAGTGCTACCACGCCTGAACTGGAGGGGCAGTAAGGTATTTCAGGAGAAAGGCCGCCGTCGCCTCCTGGAGCAGTGCACGCGAATTTTCTGCTTTTCGCCAGACCCTGTAGATAGAGATAGCCCTTTGGCTCGTTTATCGCTCCTTAAGCAGCTTATCCAGTGCAGCCCGATACGGAGGCTTTCGCCCTGTTGTATTTTTGCCCGTTGGCTGCGAACACGAACAGCCCAACACACTGGTATGTACCGGCTCTTTGCGGGCACCCCAGTTGCGCAGTCAGGAGCTTTGCTCCCAAGAGGATGAGGGTGTGGGGAGCCATTGCGCGATTGGTAGGTTTGTACCGTTGCGCGGCGCTTTTCCCCTGTCTCCCCGATTTTCCGGCTTGTCTCGGCGCCACTGGGTAGAGCCGAGCCGGCTTCTCGAACCCCTGCCTGAGGTGAAGGTTGTAGGGACCGTTGCGGCGATAAAGCAATGTAACGCAGCAGGCGCTGGGTAGATCCTTGGTAGGTGGGCTAACCTCAGCTCATTGGTAAATTTGAACGGCACCTGAACCCCCTTCTGCCGGGAAGTGCGACTCGCGCCCTGCGCAAGGGGCTGTTCGGGGAGACGCTCACCAGGACGCTTAAGGTATGTGGCACTTTCACTACCGTCCGGCCCCACCTCGGTTGCGCTGGCTAAAGCCTGCCAGCCCCTCGGGATGCTGGCTCTTGCCTTAGCTTGCTCCTGTTGTTCCGCCCCGACGCTTGCATGTAGGCCCTACACACGGAGAAAGAAGTATTTTTGCTCCGTGGCCTTAACTAACACTTGACGATCACGTCATGAGGTACGCGCCTGTGAGCGAATAGACCGCGTCTCTATCGTTGCTGCGAGCCGATCTGGCCAGCGCGGCTATACGCTCGCACAACAGTGCCCCGCGCCCCGAATTTCGCCCTGACCGACAAACCCACCGGTTCTGCGTGGCGGCAATGCTAATACTTGCGCGCGCCACCTTAACGCCCCTTTCAGGTGAAGGGAAGTATGTACGTACATCTAAATCATGTAACAAGGACGTCGGTGTACACTAAACGGCTTCCTTCCGTACCCCGAGAATCTCCCTCTGTTTCTCCTGCTCCACCTGCTCAATAAAGGCGGTGTTGAGTTGGAATGACGGCATTTCAGTCTTGTGAGCGCGATCATCAAGCTCGAACCCACGGTGATTCCTCGCAGTGTGTATGATTTCATGCCTTGCGTAACGCATTGGTTAGAAATATTGCAATCTAGACACCACAACAACCATTATTGAACGCTGTTTTATGCAACACAAAGTGTTCTTATGTACTGTATATCGTGCTTATTTCAGGAGGTGCCCCAAGTATACGTCTGGGTAATTTATGCAGAGAATATTGTTAAACAAAGTTCTGTGGATACTGCCAGCGCCGAAAAACGCTAACAGGCAACAAACCATTACGTACAACTTATAAAAACGTTTTGCTAATGACTAAAAATGCCTTCTTCAGCAAAAATGGTGATTTAAAATGAAGTATTCGAGAAGCTCCAATAATCCTGTTATACATGTGCAATAAACAGTGAATTATGAATTTTAGATGATTTTTTTTGTCTTTTCGTACCTTCGCAAATTGTTTGTGCAAATATCTTTAGGGCAGATCTGACTTAAGAAACTCAACCCAAAGCCCATATCAAAATCACCTGCAATGAGATGCAAGGGCTGTCAATGCCTCCCTAACATCTACATGTGCTGTAATGTACGTATTTGTAGGAATTGAAAAATCTCACTAATATGACAAAATAGACCGTAAAATATGCACGGGAAACACCGACTTGTTCCTTTGTTCACAACAACATAAACTTGTTGACACAATGACTCATCATAATTTTTATCGCTTTCCCGCTGCGAAAATCTTAAGACCAAAAGGGGAGGGGTTAGAGAGAAAGAGTAAGGAGCGATAGTTCGCATCCCAGTCAAGTAGGCAGCAGGATGTCGTCGCCTTTGCCGGATAGACCGGGCTTTCGGGCCCTCCATCCGGCAGATTTGCTACTCACTGTCGCATCGTTCTATACAACATTGTGAGAGGGGTGGTGGGTTCTGTGGTGTTGCGACCGGGCGGGGGCACCCGATCCCAGCTCCGTGGCCTCTGACATACGAGTGGTCGCGTGTATGATGCGAGCGGCCAGCCGCTGTGGCAGCCGTGGAGAAGTCCAGAAGCCGTAGGCTAACGTAACTGTTTACTTCATAGCGAGAGGTGAGCCGAAGCCAAAGAACAATGCCCCGGCGGGCGAGGTTACAATACACGACTCGAGCAAAGCGACAGCATCGATTCGCTGCTTTAACAGGAATGGTTTGCAGCTCTTGCGGGGGCTATTTATACCCAAAAGTGGTAACGGTCAAACGCCAACAAGTATCAACACGCCACAAACGTCACAGACACACACAACGCTCTACCCAGAGTTCGCAGCCTCGGCGCACGTTGAATCCGAGAGAGGAGAGAGAGGAGGACTCCGCTGAGTTCGCGGGTCCTTTGTGCCCTTGAAGTGCGTTGAGACGAGCCTCGCCGGCAGCCGCCGAAGTTTCGAAATGCGCCGAAAGCGAAGCGTCTGAGCCGGGCTTGTCGAAACTTGTCACCGACATGGTGGCGCCTGTTTTCGATGGCGCACGCAGTGGCTTCGCCGCACAGCCGAGGAGTGATGCGGGAAAGTACGGTGGCGCTGGCCGATTCGTAACAGCTTCTCCGCCGGGGGTCCGAGGTCCCGATGGATAAGGGTCTTCAACCGTTGTCCGGAGGGATGCTATCGAAGTGAAGTGCCCGGAAGACGCTCGACTTCAGGCCTGGGCTGTACGACACCGTGCTGGAGCTTCACCGGGCCGGTCACGGGACGAGTACTGGCTCCCCTAGAACATCTCTGGCTTGGTCAGGCAAGCAACAGAACAACACAGGAAGACACAACCGCATCGCCGGAAAGTGCGAAGACAAATCCACACTGAAGGTCTACCAGGCTTTTAATTGCGATAAAATACGCTAATAACTAATTACTCTAGTTGTAGTTTAGCCCAGCAGTACTTTAGACAAGTGAACAAACTTGAAAGTTGACATTTCGCGTGATTGGAAATGTCCCACAAAAAGAAACGTAATCGTAAAGGGCGAAACCTGCTCCAGGAAAAACAATGAATTTGAGAAAGTCAGGCGTCTACAGGCCACTTCTCACGCAGAGAGCTGCGATTCGAGCTCTCGTCAATGCCCTGAGCTTTTCACCTTCTGTACCGCACTTTAGGGGCACCCGTTCTCTGAACGCTGCTGCGACCGCGTGAAATGACCCCTGTCGTCTTGTTCGACAAAGGTCGAGCGCGCGCAGAAGCGAGCGGGATTTTCCACCGTTCATACGTTAGGCGCGCACTCCTTGCAGGCGGCGTTCCCTTAGTGCGATGCGAGCTCACGGCTTTGCCCCTCAGCGTGCCCGCACTGAAACACGCGCCGCAAGTACCCGCGGATGTTTTTGCTATCTCCTCGTTGCTTGCCTTTTTAGGAACGCGTTCGGCAAGCAAATGCCGGAACGCGTTTATGTTCTCTCCTATAGGCTGTTCGGTTCCCGACTTCGGCTCAGCCACAGCCGCCACCGAAATCTCAACTAGCTTAGCCCATATTGCCCTATCGTCGGGAGCATCAGTTGGGAGCAACAAGGGCACAACGTGCTCTTTAGACACCTCGTAACGTCCAACAGATCCTATTTCTGCGTCCCTCGCTTTTTCCGCAACACCCTCAGTAAGCGATCACCGAAGGGTGTTTTCGTTCTGTTTTGCGGCTGTTAAGGCTACACTAGATCTAAGCTGCCCTGTCTCAAAAGACGGCTCAGCCACCCCAGACACCTGAATATCTACGGGCTCGGCTGACCGTTACTCGAGGTCAGCTACCTGAGCTGGTGGCAGGACGGAATCGGCTTGCTCAGTGGCGAGATCGTCATGACTCCCAACTGAACCGTGAAAACCGTTTGCTGCTTCGACTGCAGGCTTTCCCACCACGTCGCTCGTTTCTGCACTACCATCCGGAGGACCAACTTCCGTTTCAGCGGACTCGTGCGGCCTCTCGGTAACCTTATCGTTTACGCACTCCAGTGAAACGTCGCTATCTCGCGACATGTTCACGTTCATGTCGGTAGCCGTTCCCAAGGCCTCCCGCGAATATGAACCGTCCGAACACTCCGCCGAGATCTCCAAAACAAACGCCGACACATTATCGCACTCAGTGGACACGCACTGCCCTCTGCCGCCTCTGCCGACAGTCTGAGCTAATGCGCCGTCGTTATCTATCTCGGCAACCTTGCCGCGCTGCTGGGCCGCAACCGTCGCTTCCGACTCGCGCTCCCGAGCGTCTGCTACTGGCAGAGCTAGCACGGTGCTTTCCTCGACAACCAGGTCTTTCTCGAGCAACAATTCTAACTCGGGCTTCACTTCTTCCTGCTCGAGTTGAATTTCATGCTCTAGGTTCTTGTTCTCCCGTTGGAGTCTCTCTCTTTGGAGCTTCTTTATTTCCCTTCGGTTTCGCTCGATCTCGAGGTCGTAACATCGCATCTTTTCCTCGTGCTGTAGTTTTCTTTCCTCGCGCTCTTGTTTCTGCCTCTCGAGCTCCTGTTCTCGCTTTCTTTCCCCGCGTTCCTCACGCTGGCTATCAGCCTCTGCAGCCTGACCTTTAGCGGTCTCCATGCCATTGATCATCTCAATGCACTCAGACAGCTCGTCATCGTCAGCCCCAACAGCGAGTATAGCGTGTATCAGCTCTGGCTTTCTGAGCACGTCCGTAACATCCAAGCGCAACTCTTTTGCAAGATCCAACAACTGCGGCTTTTTCAACGCTTTCAAATTCATGGCCGGTCTGGAGTACTGCTTTCCCACTGCTCCAAAAATGTTTTGCGCGAATAACCCACGCCACAAAAACACACCCTACCAGCTATCCTCAGAAGCCTGGTAAAACTCAGTGAAGAAGAGTCCCGCACTCACCCTTGACCGCTGGGAATTCTGCGACGTCCGAAGCCGCCTTGACGTCCGTGGTGTTGCGTCTCGCACCGCTGGCTTCAGGTGTTACGAAGTTGCCATCCCACCGCTGCCAACCAGTTGTTGCGACCGCGAAGGCCGACTGCAGCCGGGAAGACGTCCAGAGCTGATAGGCCAACGTAACTGTTTAGTTCATAACGAGAGGTGAGCCGAAGCCAAAGAACCATGCCCCAGGACTCGAGCAAAGCGACAGCATCGATTCGCTGCTCTAACAGGAATGGTTTACAGCGCTTGCGGGGGTCTATTTATGCCCAAAAGTGGTAACGGTCAAACGCCAACAAGTATCAACACGCCACAAACGTCACAGACACACACAACGGTCTTTCCAGAGTTCGTAGCATCGGCGCACGTTGAGTCCGAGAGAGGGGAGAGAGGAGGACTCCGCTGAGTTCGCGGGGCCTTTGTGTCCTTGAAGTGCGTTGAGACGAGCCTCGCCGGCAGCCGCCGAAGTTTCGAAATGCGCCGAAAGCGAAGCGTCTGAGCCGGGCTTCTCGAAACTTGTCACCGACATGGTGGCGCCTGTTTTCGAATGCGCACGCAGTGGCTTCGCCGCACAGCCGAGGAGTGATGCGGGAAAGTACGGCGGTGCTGGCCGATTCGTAACAGTGGGCACATCTAGAGAAGGTGCGGGTTAGTGTTAAAAGTGTGGCAACGGGGCGGTTGGGCGCATCGTAGATGCGGCTGCGTGTTGGAGCGCAGCGTAACTTTGGTTTGTGGAACTTCGAATTCGCTAAATGCAAGCGTCACAAACGCAGAGCAACGGTGAGCTGTAGTATAACTGCAGAAACTCTCCAGTGGTACAGGGTATCGGTGTAGGACGGGGGACGGGAAACAAAGCAGGCGGATCGTGGCCAAGGTTTGGATGGTCGGCATCGTACAGCAGTACCACACTACGGAGAACGCGGGCCATAGTGAGACGCACTTCCCCCTATGCACGGAACGGAAACGAGCGAAAAAAGACGCAAAACACTAGGAGAGACGAGACAACACAACGCTGGACTAGCAACTGTTGCTAGTCCAGCGTTGTGTTGTCTCTTCTCTCCTCGTATTTTGCGTCCTTTAAAAGACGATAGTCTTCTTGGGCTACTTAAACCCAGAAATTTGGTCTGTCTGTATGTCTGTCGGTCTGTCCGTCTGTCTGTCCGTCTGTCTGTCTGTGACTCGATTCAGCCACCGGCGAAAGCAAAATAATGCCTGCGCAATAGTCCTATATAGTCACAGCTAAATCTACCCGTCTTGGTCCGGTGTAATGTTCGTACTTGTCAACATTGTTGAAGAAGAACAAGACATCCCGCAAATATGAGGCAAGAAATGAATACAAAAGTGACATTTGCAGTGTTCCTTTATAAAAATTCAAACATGCTTGACTTTTGCGAAATTAAATACTTCATCAACTGCAGAAAAAGAATTCACTCCGCCGTCGCCTGCTGTCGCCCGCACCACTATAGCTTCTGGCGCCACTTTAAGAAATCAATCGGCAACAGTTACGCAAGGTTCCACTAGATAGTTTCCACGTTCTGCTTGCAACGCACGTGGAGTAGGGAAACGCGGTTCTATAAAAGTTGAAGTAGGGTGCCTCGATTAACGCGCGTCTTCGCCGTACGGCAGCGTTCGCATCGAGACACCCGGTTTGGAGCAGTGGAACGCGGGACATTTAAAATGATTTAAGCAAACCTTTTGCGTCTTTAGCTTGGGAGGATCGCGACGCAAGAGGAACAACATGAGAGGTGAGTGGTAAAGCGAAGGGAGGCATTTACTTCGCAAAAGCCGATAAAGACTATCGTCTTTTGACGTCATTTGCAACGAAAGGAGCAGATACGTGGCCAATTTTTTAATTTGTCCCACCTGATTCCCCTCATCGAGATCTTTATTTTGATACCTCACAAGCCCTAATGACTTCACATTGACTTTTAATGTAACCTATGACTCACGTGACTATCTCATGACTATAACCAGGTAGCAATTTTTAATTTGTCCCAAGGGACTCCCCTCATAGGGACCTTTAATTTGATACCTCACAAGATCTAATGGCATCAATTTGACTTTTAACCCAACTGTGACTCACGTGACTGTGTCATGACTATAATCAGGAAGCAATTTTTAATTTGTCCCGCGTGACCCCCCTCATCAAGACCTTTATTTTGATGCCTCACGAGCCCTAGTGGCGTTACTTGTACCTTTAACCCAATCTATGACTCACGTGACTATCTCATAACTATAACCAGGAAGCAAGTTTTAATTTGTCCCACCTGATTCCCCTCATCGAGATATTTATTTTGATACCTCCCAAGCCCTAATGACTTCACATTGACTTTTAATGTAACCTATGACTCACGTGACTATCTCATGACTATACCCAGGTAGCAATTTTTAATTTGTCCGAAGGGACTCCCTTCATAGAGACCTTTAATTTGATACCTGACAAGATTTAATGGCATCAATTTGACTTTTAACCCAACTATGACTCACGTAACTGTGTCATGACTATAACCAGGAAGCAATTTTTAATTTGTCCCACGTGACTCCCCTCGTCGAGACGTTAATTTTGATACCTCACAAGCCCTAGCGTCATCACGTTGACGTTACGTAAATGTTAGGTAAATAATTAAACCGGATACGTGTATCCGGGACGTAATTTCTGACAAAAAAAAATGTGGGTTTGGTATGACCAACATCATCACGGTAACGAGTTGTTGCCCCTTTAAACAACACGGAAACACGCGTTCTCCACGCGTACACGCCAGGGCATGTTCCGACCATGTTTGCGAGTTTCTTCCGCCGGTGGCACTGTTGAACGGCGCCAGCAGCGCAACCTGTCCCAAGTTCGGGCCTGTATTGGGTTTCGAGAGGTAGGCTTTCTGACAGTTTCCCCTAAAATTTCGAGTGAGTGAGCAATTTAAATGCGATAATTCGTACCCCTGACACCATCCTCGAATTCAGTATAGTAATTAGGCGAGAGTGCTGGATAGTCACGTGACTGCTTTATTGAGCAGTTGTTTCGTCGTCTGATTAAACTGGTCATGTAACATAGTTCATCTAACTTGGATGAAAATACACTCCGCCCGGATGGTATTGGTTGCCAACTAAATTACAAAGCGCTGGCATATGTTGTGCACTGCGTGGGTCCTGGATTATATTGTTTGGCGCCTTGATTATATTGGTTGGCACCTGGATTATATTCAATGGCGCTGGGATTATATTCACTGGCGTTTTTGGATTATATTGAGCGGGAAATCTTGAAGTAGGCGCCCTACTTTAAAGTATATAGAACCACGTTGCCCTTCTCCACGTGCATTCCAAGCGGAACGCTCGTAGAGAAGGATATTTGGAGAAGGGCACCTAGTGGAACCTATCGTAGCTGTTCCCGTTAGATTTCTTAAAATTCGGCCAGCAGCAATAGTGGCGCGGGCGACAGCAGGTGACAGAGTGAATTTTTCTTTTCTGCAGTGGATGTAGCATTTCCTTTCACAAAAATCACGCATTCCTATTTTTTTCACAAAGGAACACTGTAAATATCACAAATGTATTGATTTTCTGTCCTATATTTGCGGAATGCCTTGCTCTTGTTCAACAATGTTGGCAAGTATGAATGTTGACACGGACTTCGACATTTAGATTTTGTTGTGGGAATATAAGACTATAGCGCAGATTTTGTTTTATTTTGGCCGGGTGGCTCAATCGAGTCAGAGGCAGGCAGACATACAGACAGAGCAAAATTTCCGCGTTTAAGTAGCCCAAGAAAGACAACCGCCTTTTAGAGTTTTGCTTGGTTTTTGCGATAGCAAAAGAAACACTACATCAACTGCAGAAAACCATCGCCTGCTGTTGCCCAAGCTACTATACCTCCTGGCGGCATTGAAGAAATCAAACGGCAACAGCAACGAAAGGTACGACTTGATAGGTTCCACGTTCAGCTTGAAATGCTCGTAGAGTACGGCAACACCGTTCAATAAACGTTTTATTAGGGTGTCTCAATTCACGCGCGTCTCCGCTGGGCGGCAGCGCTGGCATAGAGGCGGCGCCCGGTTTTGATCCCACGACTCTCTGGCCGCAACGGGAGGCACCTGGCGATCTTCCCACTGCGCTACAAACCGAGACGGGAGCATGTGCTACGAACGCGCCTTGTGTCCTACACTCATTCAAACTACGTCAAGGAGCTTCTGATAAAACGAAGGCACGTGAAGCTGAACGTCAACGGAAAAGAAGAACTGAAAACTTTAGAGGAGGATGTTGAATTTTCTGCGGGAAAGCTGTGCCGGGAAGCGCCACGCGCCTTGCAGCTCAACCAGAGAAGAGGACGAAGAGGGCGGGCAGCGGGGTAGGAGCGTGAGCACGCAATAAAGGAAGAAGAGAACCAGCAGGTGTTCGATCAGGTAACGCGGGAGTCGGTCTCTTCGCTGTCTATACAATTCTCTACATTTCTCTGTCTCTACATGGGGGTTCACACTACGTTCCCATTCGTGCTCCGATAAATGAAACAACATAACGGCAACACCCAGGAACCTACACTGAACCCCCATGATGCTTCGTATCGTCCTCATGGTTCCCCACGGGAAGATGGTGTAATTTTTTTAAGAGCCAAGCTGTTTAGCAAATCGTAATTTTTTGGGTCCGCAGTTAAAAAATACCAAGAAATGGCCTAACGCACGTGTGAGTGTGGGCCTCGCGGCGACCTCCCAGCAGTTAACAAAAACTAGAAAATGCCAGCGCTCGTGTGTGTGGGCCTCGCTACAACAGCCCAGCGTCCCCTGGGCACGTTTGTCAAGCCAAGCATACCCACTTAGGGAGGTTGGCCAAGATTGCGGCGATTGATTGATTGATTGATTGATTGATTGATTGATTGATTGATTGATTGATTGATTGATTGATTGATTGATTGATTGATTGATTGATTGATTGATTGATTGTAGGGTTTAACGCACCCACGCGACGACAGCGATGAGGCGCGCCGTAGTGGAGGGCTCCGGATTAATTTTGACCACCTGGGGATCTTCAACGTGCGCCGAAATCTCGTGCAGACGGGCATTTTTGCTTTTCGCCTACATCAGAGAAGCGGCCACCGCCGCCGGTAATCGAACCGGCGTCCTCGTGCCCAACTGCACAACACCTTAGCCACCGAGACAACGTGGCGGGTCAGCGTGAGTATTCTAGGGCCGTCATTCGGGCCGTAAAGGTTTTTCCGAGCTGGACAATTGATTAGTTAGCAGTGACTAGGTTTGGTTTACGTGAAGAAGAGATGTCTTCTGTTTTGCGATTTATGAGCGCTGAAACCTCTTCAGCAGTGATGAGGGGGGGGGGGAGCCGACATGGAGAAAGGACAAAGCTGGCATCCCGCGGTGTCGTGTTCCCCACCACCCCAACGAATTTGAACCGTCGGCTTTTCTAGCGGGGCCTCTTTGAGAATCGAAACGGCGAGCAAGCTGAACGAGCAGTGAAATTGGTAGGCCTGCGACCTCGGGTAATAGCAAGAAGCACGAGCCATCGGGACGCGCTGCAAGCTACGATCACGTCTTCGCGCAGCCGCAATTCAAGCCGAGTGAATAGGAGGGATTAGTGACTTTTTGACTTATGCTCTAGTTTTGATAGAGGGGGTTGTTGCGCATGTATTTTTTTTGTTGTAGTACGTTTGTGCGTGTGGGTACTACACAGTTTGCCTTCAATTTATTTTTTGTAAATATATTATGGCGTTTCAATAAAACATACGAGCTTGAGCCTTGTCCCTTGCCCTAGTAATACGTGTGACAGCATCACAAACGGCTATTTATTTCCTGTTGACTGAACAGAAGCGCAAGTAGATTGTTTTAAAGCGAAAGCTTTCCCGGTGGGGTCGATGGCCTCTTGTTAGAAAACTAATGCATTTCCCCAGAGACCGGTTGGTCGAGAAAAAACTTCTGATGAGAGCGCTGGACACACGACGCGTGCGT
>JABSTR010002491.1:0-67373 GCA_013339765.2 Haemaphysalis longicornis | reverse complement strand
TTTACTTCGGATGCTAAAGAAGTTCCCAAAGCGTTTTGAACTCTTCCCGGACTTGGGTGTGGCGCCTCGTCAGGAAAAGTTTCCGCAGCTCCTCTCTCACTACTGCGCGGTGGGCTCGCGTAGGCAATTAGCCGGAATCCGCATGTTGTCGACGTAGTTCGCACTGGCCGCACCAACAAGGTTCCGGTCATACTGCTTAGCACGCATTTCGAGAGCCTTCTCAATCGTGCTGGCTTCGGTCACAAATTCAGCGATGGTTTTGGGCGGGTTGCGGACAGTCCAGCAAACAGCTCCTCTTCACACCGCGCATCAAGAAGCGTAACTTTTTCTTCCGTCATTTCGGGGGGCGTGGCGAAATAGTTGCTTCATCTCCTCGACGAAGATCATGACCCCTTCGATCGATGGGTGTTGTGTCCAAGTTCACGCAAAAGCGCAGCTCGCTCTTTCTTCACAACGGCAGTGAAGGTCTTAAGAACTATCTTTTGAATGAGTCCAGTCGTCAAAGAACTCTCATGGTTCTCGAACCAAGTTCGAGCAGCATCTTCCTAAGTAAAAGAAGACATGCGGAAAGTTTCTTCGTCGTACCTGTTGAAGATGCGGACGCGCTCCAGCTTCTCCAACCATTCTTCGGGATCTCTTAAGCCCGAGGGCTCCCTGGAACGATGGCGCGGTTGCCGAGGCTGCTGCAGGACGATTGGCGACGTTGTTTCGTGTACCATGGTGTTGGTTGCAGCGTCCTTCTCTTGCGGCCCTTTTGGCATGAGACCAAACTCGGGTAGCACTCCTTGTAGTCGGCGGCTTTCTCTGGTGGGACTGGCTTGGCGGCTTCAAGAGTCGTAGAGAGCATGAAGGGTGAGTCCCCGGCCACCTCCACCAGATGTCACGAAGCCAGGGACGACGCAGTTGTCTTGGAAAAGAAACAAGTTTATTGCAGCGAATTGTGCGCCTAACCACTCAAAAAGAATACAGATGCGGCGAAACAGCGTCAACAAAGTGACGTGCGTCGACGAACGTCGCAGAATCGAATGCCGCGGCGTCTGCTTTGCAGGCTTTTATCTTTCGGCGCGAGAGTTTGTGGAACCGTCGATTCGCATCCAGAACATTGTAGATCAAGAAGATTATTCTGGGCTAGCGGGTTAGGGCGAAACACTCTGCTTATCTCAATGAGATAGCCCGTGCAGCATTAAAAATAAAGATGGAAGACGCGCTTCGCTGGGACACGATAAGAGAGCCGGGCGCGGCAGGGGGCATTAAAAACAAACAATACATAAACAACCCCTTACATGGTTCGCGGCGCCCCTATATATATATATATATAATATATATATATATATATAGAAATAAAGGCTGGCAGTCAAGGAAACCTAGGAAAGCAAAGGGAGGTTGTGGTAGGTCATTGAGACAGATAAAGAATTTGAAAGAAAGAAAGAAAGCGGAGAAAAAAATTCCGGCCAGGGGGATCCGGACCCACGACCTCCAGATAGATATATATAAATATACGTTTGGATATTATATATATATATATATATATATATATATATATAAAAAAGTATACTATATATAGAATACTTTACAAACGTTTCTGACCACTACGACAGGTCTACATTCAAAAGACACCAGTAGTCGTATGTAGTTGTGTCTATCCTAAGTTGCTTAATTGATTTATTTTATTCTGCATATTTATCCTAATCCTTATTGCTTGTATACAGGGCATTAAATGACAAGTCTGCAATTCCACGTTGCAGACATTCAGGTAGAGAATACCTGTCTCAGGTCGAAACGTTGGAAATAAAGTATCAAGAGCGTACTTTTAGTTTGTGCGGATTCCTGCAGCAACTACTAAGGACTCTATATCACAAAGAATATAATAGATATATAATTAAATATATATATATATTATTAAATATATATATATATTATATATATATATATATATATTATATATGTATATATATATACGTTATATCTCATCTCAATTCTTCGCATCCGATTATGGTTTCTCCTGCCAGTATTCTGAAAAAGAAGTGAACTTCCTAGATACTGCCGTCATTTTAGGCCAACGGTAAACTTAAAACCACACTTTTTAGAAAACCGACTGACAGGCAGCAATACCTTGACTTATAAAAGCCATCACCCGAGACACTGCAAGCAAGGATCTTTGTAGGACAAGCCACCAGGCTTAGAAGAGTATGCAGTGATGACAGTGACTACGTAGAGAACCTAGATGAACTGAATCCACCCTTAATAACAGGAACCACCCCAAAGCTCGCTCGATCAGGCGTACCAACGTGCATCTAATCTCAAACGGGATGACGTTCTCAACAAACAGCGACAAAACGAAAGCGCCAGGCCGCCTGCCCTAATAACTAAATTTTCAAACGCCCTCCCAAACGTAAACAATATACTGCGGAAGTACTACCCCATTTTAGCCAGTAACGACCGACTTAGAAAGACTTCCCCGGAAGCCCCAAGCGTTAGCTACCGGAGAAACAGGAATCTAAAAGATATTTTAGTGCATGCTCAAACAGGGCCTTCAAAGCAACCAGTCATAGCCAGCTGCTCTCGCCCCAGATGCAAGACTTGCAGGCACCTGCAGACCGGCTGCATTGTAAAAGCACAGCCAGTAATTATGGCCACAAGATTAATTCAAGTTTTACATGCACTTCATCCAACATTGTGTATATGTTGGAATGTTCAATGTGCCTCAAACAGTATATAGGCGAAACGAAGTCAACCTATGAGCCTACGTCTTAATTGTCATCGGGCAGATACTCATAGCAAATATACTTCAGTCAAACTTCAGGTCTCCTAGGGACAGGAAATACCGAGAATCCTATTTATTTCTCACATTCAACTCCATGGAACCTACTGGAATTATAGCGTCTAGGGGCAACTTGGAATCCTTGCGATATTCACCGGTAATACAGAAATAGGCAATGTCTTGGATATACCCTATGCAAAGGCGATTACCGCGCACTCTGGTCCTTAGCTGGTCACCTGATTTTTTTTTTCATTCCTCAGCGTCTAGCTTAATACTCGCCCGCATCCCTCCAGCCTTTTCTTTTGGAATTCGATTTTATTTATTTATTTTTTTTTACTCCACGTGGTCTTGTGCCCGGTACGTCACTCTAACTTAACTTTCCGTTTTTGAGTTTCAGGACAGGCCGGTTCCAGGAATGTTGCCGTGGGTGACACGTGCCATTTCAGTTACCGGGTCATTGCCTTTTCTTTTGTGTGGGCGTTTATGTGGTTTCCCTCCACGATTTTTTTTTCTTTTTTTTTCTTCTTTTTCTCTTTTTTTTGACCTAGTTATTTTCCCCCGTCCCTATCTTTTCTTTTGACCTGAGGCTTGCAGATAGTTTCTGATAAGGACCCCACTCTCACCACCTCGTCTGCTTTCGGCGTCTCCGAGATCCTTTTCGTATGCCCCGCGGCGCGTCAACAAACACCCTCTCAACCTTTCCGAAAATTCCACGAATATCAACCACCAGGTGACTTCCGTGTGACCTACCTCGCGGCTTAAACTATACAACCTTTTTTGCTCCTCACTCTCTCCTCCGACATACTCCCAAACCAATCCGCTTTCTCAATTTCACTTCCTTCTTTCCTTCGCCCCTCTCACCTGGGTACCTACCCCTATATAAAGCGTGCCAGCCAGGCGAGAGATTGCCCTTACAAAAGCAAGTCTCTTTGCTGAAACGTTGGCAACAATCGTGCTGTTACCTTGTTGAAAGTGTTCTTTTCTTATATATATATATATATATATATATATATATATAATATATATATATATATATATATATATATATATAATATATATATATACTATATATTGTAGGAACGCAGCCCTACGAGCGCCCGAACAGTGTGATTACTGTGACGTGCGCGCGTCGAACAGCGATAGTGGCGTCAGTGCGTCATGAGCCCGTGCGCGTGTTTGTGATGAACAGTGAGACGTGCCAAAGACGTGTAGTGCGCATACAACCCGGAACATCCGCACAATCAACGGAGTGTCGTTAAAGCGGCGCTCACAGCCGCGCCGGGCACAAGCTGGAGCAGCTGCTTCCGCGGGCTGCGGACGGGACCGACGGGCGGCCAGCCACAGCAATGAAGGCCGGAGAGCGAGGAGCAACCATCGTCCCCGGCGGAAGCTCTTTATCCGTCGTTGGCACAAGTGGCTTGAAGACAATCGTCGTGAGTGTACAGCACAAGGCCGTACCTTTCTCAACAAGCAGTGCTTAAACTGTCGCAATGTTGTCTTTACGCGGACGCTGGCTGTACTACCCTAACAGTGCCTCCAAAGTTGCTTTTTTGTTTGTTTTTTTTTCCTTCCTTTGGTCTCCCGGAATATACCGGTGACTTGTTCGCATGTGGATTGGCGTTACTTCGTCGGGGGGGGTGCGGGCTCGAGATCCCTTTACGTTCGAAGGGTGTTCCTTCACTGGCGCCCTACGTGGTTTCTTTCTTTATTCCTTTTTTTCCTATTGTCTTCGAGCCTTGACTCGCCCGGTCAGCTAAACTGTTTTATAACGATGTTCATTATTCCTACCCTCGAGTTTCCCATTAGAATTCGCAGAAACTCTCCTAATACAGCAGGTTTATTAGCCTAATGCGGCTCAACAATGCCATTTGTCCTGGGGAAGGAGGCCTCGTTCTCACCACCACTTAAGAATGTTTAACTCTTTGTGATCTATTCATGTTTAACCTTTTGTGACCATACTATTTGCTGTTCAGTTGCTAGCTTATGCGAAATGCTCTTTTGTACCCCCTATCTATTCTCTTCATCCGCGGGGGGCACACCCATCTTCGCTTCTGCCCCAACCAGTCTCCCCAGCCACTGAATACCTTACCGTATACTCTTCCCTTTCTTTTCAAACCGCGGTTGTCCAGTTTCCCGGATTCTCTGAACTTGCAGCCCGCGCGGCATACGTTGACCCGTCATGCTGCAACCTTGAACGCTGCATTGTTAATACGACCCCTTTTTCTCTCTCTCGCTCCGCCCCCCCCCCTTTTTTTTGGTTTGTTGTTGTTGTAACATAGTCGTAGCCCGACTGTATGCACACTCTCCATTTCCGTAACGTTTTCCGCTCCTTCTCACAGTTTTCTGCAAACCTACATAAGAAATGTGTTCGAAATGTTTGCGACAGGAAAATCATGTAACTTTACTCTGATGAAAGCAAGTCCCGTTGCCGCTACGTAAGTAAACCTTGTTTGTTCTTGTTCTTGCTGTGTATCCGACTCTTTACTTATACTATAAATATAAATATATATATATGCATATATACATAAGGTATGCAGAGGTAGGGACACAAGAGAAAAACATAAGGAACTAAATGTTTCAGGAAGAGGACTTCGTTTCTTCAGAAAGCAGATTGAGTGGGTTTCAAAGTCGTATATATATACAGAAAATGTAGCACGGTTGACGCCAGGCCAAGGGAAGGCAGAGTTTGTACAGTGGGATTATGGCTGGTGGGCAGAAAAAGAAGGACACAAGTGGAATAGGGCAATAAAATGATACCAAGAACCTACACTCACGCCGCACAAACATGTAAAAAAAGGGCCAAACAACACAACAAACAACGAAAAAAAGAAAAATTTAACGTGGTATTTCCACCTTACCCCCAGGGCAACAGGAGTGAAGGAGGGGCCAAACAAGATATACCCGTGCACGCATTTAACATCCGAAAAAATTCACACTCACGAGGAATGAACATCAGAAAAAAAATAGAACGGAAACAAAATATAAAATGGTTTATTCCTTTTACCTCCTTGCAATAGGGGCGAAAGAGAGGGAAAACAAGATATGTCCTTGCAAGGCGTGATATGGCATGGGCGTGAAAAAAATGTATCAAAGAAATCAGAGTCGCCTGGTAGGAACATCAGAAAGTACTACAAAGAAAAAGAGATTAACAAGGTGATTGGTATTTTTAGTACTCCGTGGCAACTGGGGAAAGGCAGGGTTCCAAAGAAGGTATGCCTATTCACGCAAAAGTTGAACAACTGGCCATACACACTCGTTTAAATAAACAGAGTCATATGATTGAAACCTGAGGCTACTATACTTGGCTTTTGTTGGTGGGAGGCAAGGGTCATGCCCAAAACGAGTAAGACAGGCAGTTTCGGCAGGAAATGAATGTGCATTCATACACAAAAAGCAGAGAGAAAAAAAGACAGGGTCAAACTAGTCATGAAAAAAAGATAACAGAAGGCAGGTGCACGCATATGACGCGCATCTGGCGGTACATGCCTGGTCGGCACATGACACCATTTCAGGTAACGCCAAGGCGGTTAGCAACAAATAATAGTAACAGAAATACAAAAAGGAAGGGGAGAGCAAAGCAATCACTCACGCTCGCGTGCACAAAATGATTACAAGGTTAAAGTATCAAAGCTAACAATGGTACCGCAACCTTCAACCAGAACATAATGTTCAGACTTGCTGGATAATTTTGGTTTAGTGAAGCCACTGTGCTAAAAAACGTGGTTCTAGCACGAAACTATAACCGTCTATGCGGGAGGCCAACTGATTGGAGAGTATTATCGACGGAAAGAAATGAGCAGGCATAACACTATCCTGAGAAATGCAGCTGAAATTTTAATCGGAAGAAAGACACGTCAATTTCCCATAACTTTCATTCATGCCAAATGAGGCTGACTTAACCTAATAGGTGAGATAGGACTCACGAACCTCGGAATCGTGATGCCTTTTAAAACTAGATTCAAGAATTGTCGCCTTAAATTGTTCAAAAGAATGACCAGGAGTGTTAACATGTTTTGACAGAGGCAAAGAAAGGCAGGTTTTGCATGACAGCGACGATTGTTAAACATCAAACGAAAGGCTGTTTCAGTCTGGCCGATGTCTCGTTTGCCGCAGAGGGTGCATTCGAGCAGGTATACGACGTTGGCGGAATCACACTTAAATTTCCCTTCTAAATTAACATCATAGTTTGAAGCTGTGCTGGCGGAGCTCTGTGGGTGGTCATTTTTGGGCATACCTTACAGCGTAGTTTGTTACAGGGCAAGCAACCAGTAGTGTGTGGTCGGCTCATGCTGAATTTGGTGAGAACATCGCCCAAATTGTTGCTGCACCTATAAACAATGCGTGGCGGCTCGGGAAATATACTTTTTATGCGTTCACTTTAACAAGAATATGGTGATATTTCCGTAGTACGGATGCAACTTTCGGATAACAGGCCGAATGTGTCCAAACAAGGTTTGTTTGTGGATTGGGCTTCGGAGCGTTTTTACCGAGAATTTCGGTGCGGTTCAACTGGTTAGCTCGTGTAATCGCGTCATCGACCACCTTCTCTGGGTATTTTTGATTCATGAAAGCGGTTTTAAGGTTCTTGCAGTTCGAATCAAAATACGCTTGGCTTGTATAGATTCACATAAAACGGTGAGATCGGCTATAAGGTATTGCAGTCTTCCAGTGCCTGGAATGGCTGCTGTGGAAGTGCAAATACTGCGCGTGCCCGTAGGTTCTCTATAGAGGTTAGTCTGAAGCCTTCCCTCAGGAACTGTGATTGTAACATCTCGGAAATTTATGCTGTCCGTAGAGTAGGAAAAAGAGAGGGAGGTAGTAGGATGCGCAAGGTTAAAGCCTCAATAAATGTAAGAAGCTTCATTTCACCGTGCTGCTATATAGTAATATATCATCTATATACCCTTTGTAGTACAGTGGCTTCAAATTTTGGGTTGCGAGAAAGTTTGACTCTAGACATCCCATAAATATATTCGGTAAGTGGTTAATCCGATATCGATTGCAATGGCCGTACAGGTGACTTGCATGTAATTGACACAATCAAACTCAAAATTGTTAAGCTGAATTATAAGGTGAAGGAAAGTTTCAAGGGTGAAAGAAATGATTGGTATGTCACCCGCCGACCTCGCATACGCACATGATACAGCGGTTATTCTACCCGCATGCGGAATGTTAGTATATAGCGGCACGAAATCCAGGGTAACAAGTAAACCGTTGTTGGGCATTTCAATCTTCGTGATAAAAGGAAGAAAATCATCTGTATCCCTAATGAAGAATGGAAAGCTAGGGGGATGTCGCGAATGAGAGAGTTGACATAGCGCTAGAGGTTTAGGGTGACAGTACCGATGCCAGAAATAATGGGGCGACCTGGATTGTTATTTTTTTTAATCGTAGGGAGAACGTAGAATCTACCGGCTACTGGGCCTAATGGGATAAGAGAACGAGCAGTTGTTTCAGTTATTTCCTTATTTTGAACAAACTCAGTTAGTTTATCTTTGACAATTAGCTTATAGTCATTAGTGCGATAACTAAAGAGCACTTTGTAGAACGTAGATTCTCATAGTTGTCTATGAGCCTTGTTGATATAGTCAGCTTTGTCGAGGATAACGATGGCGCCTCCTTTATCGGCCGGTTTGGTTACTGTTTCGGGGCAACCTGCTTGTTCCTCCGGAACTTTCTTTTTCTGCTTTATGATGTGACGGCGGAAAGACATTAGCTTTTAGTGTGCTGCTCCTACATCGCGATGGACGGCTTTAATGTACACGTTGAGGCATGTATTGCGCTGCGTAGGAGGGGTCCAGTGTTTATGGCTAGGTAAATCAGTGCGGGCTCCACCGGTTGGAGGACGGTCATGGATGTACTATTGTTGTCTCATATTCCTGGCGAAGTGAAAGAAGTCCTCAAAAAGTTGAATTTCGTTGAAACTGCCAGTTGCGGGCAAAAGTTCAGACCTTTTGACCGGGCGCTCATCTGACCTGGTGACAGGGTAATACTAGAAAGGTTCATCACAGTTCCACTGAAATTTTTGTTAACGTTGACAGCTTGGGAAGAGTTGACAAAAGTGGGATAAATTTTTGAGTTTGCATTGGCAGACTTATTAGCACCGGCTCTAATTTAAGCTGGTGAATGGTCAGTATTTTGCGCGTTCATCGATTTACCAGGGCGATTTTTACGTGCCTTTACATATGATGAACAGCCATTAGTAGTTGGGCTAACTTTATTCTACCGGGCGTAGTCGTTGCTAGAAATATTATCTCCGGAAAATTCGGGGACTTTTGTTTCGGATAATGGCGGATACACTTTTGGATTTGTAGCTGCGTAGAACGCGCAATTCTTTTTCGCTTAGCTCCTTACTAAGAATTTCCTCTTCCTGGTGGAGGGAATGGAATATATTCCCGTAGTTATTTAGAACTATCTGCGTTTATTTAAAGGATGCGTTGTCGAGTACCTGTTGCCATTTGGTTTTGTTGGATGGGGAGAGCTCGACCCTTGCAGGTCACAGCCTAACCCTCAATCCCATGCGAGCTACCTCGGCAGACAAACACTGTGAAAGTGCGGAAACGTGCAATAAGGAACGTATGCTTTTTTCATTAATCTTTCTTAAATTGAAGAACTGTTCTAACACTGGATAGGAGGCTGGGTCCTAGTCAGTTTGTCGGCGGAGAAGACACTTTCTTGCGGAGGTTGTACGGGGCATGGGCTAGCTTTCGGGCGTCCGAAGGCAGTGCCCATTGGCTGCTGGCGTTCTTCAGTGGCTTGGCAGTGGTTGGGGATCCAGTGGCCGCTTTGGATCCGGAGGGCGGGCGCGGCAGGCTCTGGGCGCGGCGCACTCTTGCGGTTGGGCTGCAGGCGATGCGTCGGTGCTCCCTGGCCGCGGCCTCAGGAGCACGTGCGGGTTGCAGGCTTTGGCGGACGTCCGGGGACTCGTGGTGTAGGTCCCTGGCGCACAGACGAAGGTCCGTAGACGATAGTCACGGGGGCATGCGGCGCTGGCCGGTTGGCACTTCTGTCCGGGGACGTCGTGGAGGCCGTTTGGCAGGGTGGGAGCATAGGTAGGGTGGGAAGTTGTTTATTTATTTAATTATTTATTTATTTACAGATACCTCAAAGACCCCAATGGGTGGGGTTTTACATGAGGGGTGGTGAAGCACGAAAATTACACAACCGAACAACAAACAAGAGAAAAAAATACAACCGAACAAGCATATCATAAATACAGAGGGTTTCGAGCACGCTCTGTTAAAAAGCATACAATGCCAACAAACGAAGAAGATAACACCAGTTAAGATAATCGCATACATGACACAAAATAATCAGTGCAAAAGTTTTTTTACGGCAGCTTTGAACTGAGCCGGGGTTGTTTTGGTGACGACATTTTCGGGAAGAACGGTCCATTTGATGGCTGTCAAAACAGGAAATGAATTTAGATAGGCGGTCGTGCGTGCGTGAGGTGGGTATACTTCTTTTGAGTGGTTGAGGCGATTCGAAGGGTGGTGAGCAGTTTTTATGCAGAGGCTTTCTCATGATAACAAACTGTAGAATTTGTGGAAGAGGAAAATCGTGCTACTGTACGTCGCGTTTTGAGACTTGGCAATTTAGCTTTACGTTTGAGATGTGTTACGCTTGTGTGGTATGAAAAATTGGAAAAGAATCTGGCCATATGGTTCTGAACGGATTCAAGGATGGTACAAGAGTTAGCTTGCGGTAAGTCCCAGACTGCACACGCGAATTCCAGCTTAGGGCGAACAAGCGTTTCGTAGGCCAATAATTTAACTGTGGACGGAGCCAGGTTTATGTTACGTCGGAGGAAACCGACCGCGCGATTCACGTCACGGGTAATGTGATTTATGTGGGATGACCATGTAAGGTCATGATAAATAAGAAGACCTAGATATCTGGTGGACGAGACAGGAGATATAGCAGAGCCGCTTAAGAAATAAGTGTACGTGGAATAGGAGTTACGCCTGTGGAATGACATGATGGATATTTTGTGGACGTAGAGAACCATGAACCATTTGTTGCACCATTCATCTATTTTTCTTAGGTGTTGCTGGAGTGCTAAGTTATCAGTGGGATCGACAATGGGGCGATAAATGACGCAGTCGTCCGGGAACAACTGGATAATTGAAGAAATATTATCTGGTAGGTCGTTGATGTAAATAAGACAAAGTAAGGGCGCGAGCCCCGTCCCATGAGGAACACCTGAGATGACAGGGGATAAGGAGGAAGAACTGCTGTTAACGTTGACGAACTGCTGTCGGTTAGTTAAAAAGTCTGAAAGCCATAGAAATACATGTTCATCAAGGCTTAAATGTGAAAGTTTAGATAGCAAACGATTGTGAGAAACTTTGTCGAAGGCGTTCTCGAAATCTATGAAAATAGCATCGACCGGGACGTTAATGTCCAATTTAGAATTTATGTCATTTATGAAGAGTGCGAATTGAGTGTCACAGGAGATACCTTTTTGGAAGCCATGTTGATTGGGATAAAAGAACTTCGCTGATTTCAGAAAGATGTGCGTGTAAATGATATGTTTCATTATTTTAGAGCAAACACATGTAAGAGATTAGGCGAAAGGCGTTATCTGAGGCTTTCTTGGGGACAGGTACAACTCTTCCTCTTTTCCAATCTTGGGGGACGGAACCTCTTGAGATGGACTGCTGGAAAATATAGCTAAAAATGATGCTATATAGGTGTTTGGTGTTTTAGAATTTTTGCATCGATGCCGTCAACGCCTGAGACCGAAGATAGCTTGAGGGAGTCAGTATAATAATAATAATATTATTAATGATGATGATAATCAATCAATCAATCAATCAATCATGTTTATTTACGTGCCCAGGAACAGCCACAGGCCTGAGTGCTGGGAGCACGGATAGTTGCATGAAAACAAAATACAAGAAACATACAGCAAGAAACAAACAAGCAACAAGCCACACACAAATTGAAGTAGTGAAAATGACAGAAATAAAGCACAGGCAGAGCCTGGGTATAGGTAAAAAATAAAAAAAAGAAGATGCCTTGTTGCTCTGCCTGTCGTAAAGGCCACACGACATACAGAGCAACAAAGTTTGACAGTAATACAACAAAAAACAACGGCAAGAGTGTAGAGACTATAATAATAATAATAATCAATCAATCAATCAATCAATCAACCTTATTTTCGGTGCCCAGGAACAACCCTAGGGTCTTGGTACTGGTACACCATACAAAAAAAAAAAAAAAACACTACAATTAGACAAGACAACATACACAAACTATATGTATGACATAAACAATAAAGTAAAAATAGTTACAGAAATCTTAGAAAGCAAAACATAATAATTATAATAATAATAATAATAATAATAATAATAATAATAATAATAATAATAATAATAATAATATTATTAATTATTATATTATTATTATGATTATTATTATATTATTATTATTAATCAATCAATCAATCAATGTTTATTATAGTGCCCAGGAACAGCGGAGGCCTTCGTGCTGGGGCACAGAAAAGCTATAAGCAGCAATGAAATGCATCAACAGCTGGCAAAAGAACAGTGAGTGAGCAAAAAAATGAGAAGAAACTACAACTTCAAGAAGATTAAAATACCATAGTGTAATTTTAGGCAACTATACACAATCAAAAGAAACTGTAATGTCTGGTCAATTACAAGAAGACACCTTACAATAAGCGTAAACTATACGGAAGGGTGAGTAAAAAGAAGACAGTTTTTACAAGATTCGGGAAGTGTACATTTTCTGTTTCAAATGGACGCATGAAGTGAATATGGCAACTTATAATAATCAATCAATCAATCAACCTTTATTTTTGGTGCCCAGGAAGAACCCTAGGGTCTTGGTACTGGTACATCACATACAAAGCATTCATAAAAACAACTAAAATCAAGACAACACAACACGAAAACCATATATATGAAAGAAACAATAAGGTAAAATAGTTTACAGAGATCCCAGAAAGCAAAACAGCAAAAAAAAAAGGAAGCCTAGTTTTAGAAGCCATGACACCCGGCCAGCAAAACGTTGAAGGCACGTGAAAAATTGAAAATACACAAGCAAATACTCAAGGAACATGACGGAGATAGATTATACACATAAAACAAAGGTTGTAACCAAATGTTAGGAAGTTTCAAAATGAAAAACGAAGTTTCAGCGTTACAAGCACTGACACTTAAACCGACAGAAATTCAAGCAACACAAAATCAGCAAAAGTGAAAAACAAACAAGCAAGATGATGATTTGCATAAAATAAATACGGAACAGAAATACGGCACATAAATGACATAAAGGCACTTAAGCTACAACATTTTTCAATTCATTAGAGAACAAAGACAAAGAGCTCTGGAATATATCAATACAATCGGAATATTCATTATATGCACATTGTATTCTGCAGATGGACGAGCGTCGTCTACTTTAAGCATCTGTTCTGAAAGTTCGAAATCTTCGGAAAAGTTTGTTCGGCAAGTTGACATTGATAAGTGCAACCAAGTCATCACACAAGATATCACCATGAAGAAGTTTATAAAGAAAGATAATGTCAGCTCTCATTCGTCGACACCGAAGGGAAGGAATACTGTTGAGACAAGACATGCTGCCGTTTGCGTCTTCTTGTACATGACGGAAACGGTGCCTAAAGATAGAAAGGAACTTATTTTGAACCCTTTCGATGCGGTCACTATTGGACTTGCAAGTTCCATTCCAAACAACAGAACCGTATTCGAGAAGAGGTAAGCAGAGAGCCGAATACAACTTTAAGAAAGGAAGAGCAGTTTTAAACTCTAGAATACCTGCAAACAGCACCCAGACATCGAAGAGAGCGTCCGGTAATTTGTGTAATGTGGGAAGAGAAAGTCAGAGAAGAATCAAATAGTACTCCCAAGTCCCGAATTTCGGTCACCCTCGGCAGTGCAGTGCTTGCTATTTTATAGGAGTATTGCAGCTGTTGAGTTTTCCTACTATAGGAAACAACTTTCGTTTTTGAGGAAGTTCAAAATTAAGTCGTTTTTGGTGCACCAACGATGGAATGACGCGATATCAGGCTGAAGAGAATTACAGTCTTGAACATTACGCACTTCTCTGAAGATTTTCATATCATCAGCATACAACAAAAAAGAAGAATTTTGAATGGCAGAAGCAACATCGTTAATGAAAATGGAAAAAAGAAGGGGGCCCAGAACGGAGCCCTCGAATACACCACTGGTTGCTTTGTACCTAAATGATATTTGACCATAACACTTACATAGCAATATCGCTCCTGGAGATAGCAACGTATAAGACCCACTAAAGAAGCGTGAACATCTAACCGATCGAGCTTGGCAAGCAATAACGAGTGGTTGACTACATCAAAGGCCTTGCTCATGTCACAGTAGACCGCATCAAGCTGGCTTCTACCAACGACTTCTGGGACAGCCTGCTCCATGAAGTATGCGAGGTTTGTGGAGGTTGAGCGACCACGCATGAAGCCACGTTGATTAGGAATGAGGACGTGTTTAAGTGAGAAAGACAAGAACGTATGGAGAGATAACTCGAATATTTTAGAGGCAGAACAAAGAAGCGACACTGGCCTATAGTTCATGGGGTCGGTTTTTGGGCCTAACTTGAAAACAGGGAATACACGACAGATTTTCCATGCGCGAGGGTACGTGCCAGACCGGAGACAGTTATTAAATATTGAGGTGAACACAGGAACAAACAAATTTGCACACGTTTTTAGAATTGCAGCAGGAATACCATCTGGCCCAGAAGAAAACGAGGGCTTTAGCCGCTTGATGCTGGTCCGCACGATGTTCTCATCTAATTGGAAACAAGCGGAGTTACCGTCCTGGTGACAAGAGACGCTGCCGTCATCACTACCACCGCTAAGCCGAAACAAAGAAGAAAACTGACGAGCAAAGCAGTCGGCCGCATCTGCAACCTCATCGCCGTTAGAATCCAGTAGACGAATAGATTCTTTCGTTGTACTAGATCTAGAATGAATGTACTTCCAGAAGGCTCCCGGCTGATGAGTTGCTTTAGCTTCAACTGACGCCAGGTACAAAGCATGATCACGCTTGTGCTATATTTTACTTAGGGCACTTAGGCGCCGGAACTCCTGAGCGAACTGATTCGCACCAGAGCGCTTCATCTTTCTGTGCGCACGTTCTTTCAGTTTCAGGGCATCCCGCAATTCAGAAGAAAACCAGTGTGGGAACTTGAACTTCTTTGGTAAATATTGCGGGATGTATTTCTTCATACCCAAAAGCACAATCTCAGTAAAACGGTCAACTTGTTCATTGACATCAGAGTGGTCAATGACTGTTGACCAAGGGGCAGCAGAAAAGTAGCCATACAGCCCAACGTAATCTCCCCGGGCGAAAGCGTAGCGAGGTTGCGCATTGCTTGAAATTACAGAACGGTGGAGCATTGTAGGAAGGCAATAGGAATAGAAAGAGGAGGATGATATTTGTCGCGTAATACTAAAGCACAATCAGAGCGCGACACATTAACCGCCATCGAAGTTTGAAAAGCACAGGTCCAGAATGTTTCCACTGCAGTTTTTTATGTGATTACGCTGTGCCATGGATGTTAAAGACGAAAAATCTAGTAACCTATTACCCTTCTGTTGAAAGTGGTGGTTGTAGTGGGAACAGGTGAGGTGGCTCCACTGAACGCCAGGAGCGTTAAAATCTTCAAGGAGGAGGACCTTGAGGTCGCAATGAGTAGTGAGCACCTGTTCAATGGAGGAGACTAACTTATTGAACGCGTCGGGAACCACATCAGGAGGAACATAAAAAACACCAACTAGAAGTTTTTCAGTTTTAGAGATATGAATTTCGACCCATAAAGACTCACCTGTGTTTTCAATATCGCTACGTAGCACACACGGGAGAGATTTGTTAACTCCAAGAAGTACCCCGCCCCCCTTTTGTTTGCATCCCGTTAAGGCACGATCATTACGATATATATGGTAATTTTGAGGAAAATATTCGTTGGATAGAATATCAGGGCACATCCAAGTTTCAGATATAGCTATTAACCGAAAGCAAGAAGCCAGAACATTACCAAAAAATTCAGTCGCCTTAGTTCGAAGACCACGCACATTCTGATAAAAAACATCTAAACTAGTCATTATTCTTTTTCTGATGTGTTGCGCTCAGAGCTGTGAAGCATGCCTTCGTGAAACATGCCTCGAAACTCCTTGAAGAGGCAGTCTTTCGGCCAAACAGCAGGGTCATTCAAGCGCTCGAAAAACTCTTCACTGACGGAAATATAAAAGGATGCGCACGTGTCAAATTTAGTTTTCAGTCGTCGGCAGTTCAAGGGCGAGGCACCTAAGGTTAACAGATGGGCATTAAGACTAGCAGAGGTCGTGGACGGAGAACGCTTTAAAACGAACATTGCTTTTGGGGCGCTTCGGCTATGGAACGACGACCAGTCCACATGTGTCCGATGCACCTACACATGCCCGGCTTCGACACTTCTTCTCAACAGTAGGAGGGAGACAGTGAAGCAGAGGCGCAGAATGCACCGTAGAAAGTTGGGGCGGAGTAGGAGGCAAAGCAGGAGAAGCCGAAGACACCGACTGCAGCGGAGCAGACGTTGCCGAAGGCAACACTTCCTTGTTTACAGCTTGGGCAAAGGAAGGCTGTCCTGAGCTGTGACGCACTCCTTCCGGCAACACGGCGGGGTGGTGAAGTAGTTGGGCACGCAAGGAGCACACCTCCGCTCGCAAGGAGGCAACCACCTGCGCATAATGGGCGCGGTCACCCTCCCTCCCCTGATGGAGACGGTCGAAAGCCTGCGCGTTTTCCCGGCGTAGGAGGTCGTTGTCCTCTCGCAGCCTGCCACTTAATAATCAAGCAATCAATCAATCATTTATTTAACGTGCCCAGGAACAACCCAGAGGTCTTGATGCTGGCGCACAAAAAAAACTAAGAATAACACAATAGAACAAGACGACTGTTCAGAAAAAACTATCAGAGACACAATGCGTACAGAAATATTAGGACGACAGGACAAAAGTAGATTAATACAGTATGAGAAATACCCAATGATAATGACGAAAAGTCAGATAATATACATACATACATACATACAACAATGCGCCAGATAAAGTAAAAGAGAAGGATATAAACAAATTGCACATGTGATGTTATCTTATAACGGTAGAAAGCTTGGAGGAAAACGATAACTGTGACCCATCAAAAACATCGAGGTCAAGAAAATAAAAATTATAAAGACTTTGTATCCTGTTGAGGGTTGAGTGCTGAGAGAGGCGGGTAGTTACAAGAAACGGCCTGCTCTCTCTTGTTTGCTTCCGCGGAATCCGAAAATTAATACTATTGAGCAGTATAGGACAGGAGATAGTACCGTGAACGAGCTTGAAAAGAAAGACGAGATCGGCGCGATTTCGCCGGCAGCGAAGTGAAGGCAGTGACAATAGTTCAACGGTGTTAGAACACGAGCCAGAGTCATTTTTAGCGAAGCGATGGTTGTAAACGCGTTGAAATTTTTTCTGGACACGCTCAACTACGTTACTTAAGGAATTAAAGATGCCACTCCAGATCACAGATGCATACTCAAGTTGAGGAAGACATATTGCGGTGTACAATTTGCGGAGTGGCATAGGAGAATTGAATTCTCTCGATATTCTACAAACACAGCCGAGAGAACGAAGACCCCGCATAGCAACACGCTTAGTATGAGCTGAAAAATGCAAGGTGCTATCAAAGAGAACGCCGAGATCATTGATCTCACAAACCCTACATAAAGACACAGAATTGACAGAGTATAAAAAAGATACGCTAGATGATTTGCGAGTGAAACTCATGACTTTTGTCTTTGAAATATTGAGAGAAAGGTTGTTGTTTTTACACCATTCTGAAAAAGAACACAAATCAGACTGCAACAAGCGACAGTCATTAAATTAATGAATTTCCCTAAATATCTTTATATCATCTGCATACAAAAGGAAAGAAGAATTGCGAATGGCAGAAGAAACGTCGTTAACATACATTAAAAAGAGGAGTGGGCCTAATACCGAACCCTCAGGTACACCACTGGTCACTTTGTAAAAGGAGGACGTTGGCCATTGACGGCAACATAACATGATCTGTCACGAAGGTAGCTATGCAATAGATTCACAACAGCGGTGTCAACATCAAAATGAGCAAGTTTAACCATAAGCATTGAGTGATTGACTACATCGAACGCTTTGCTGAGGTCACGGTAAATGGTGTCGACCTGTCCTCTCTGAAATACAGGTGTAGATATTTGCGTCATGAAACTGGCAAGATTAGTGACGGTTGAACGGCCAGGGACAAATCCATGTTGAATATTATTCAATGAGTTTTTAACATTAAAAGACAGTATGTGGTGAAGGGCCAGCTCAAAAATCTTTGACATGGCACAGAGAAGAGAAATCGGTCGATAATTCGAGACATCAGTTTTACAGCCAGACCTAAATACTGGAAAAACACGAGCAATTTTCCACATGCTAGGAAATGTGGAAGTAATCAGACAGTTATTAAATATGCTAGTCAGTACTGGGACCAATATACTGCTATAAGCTTTTAGTATGGCTGAGGGGGGATACCATCTGGACAACATGATAAGGATGGTTTCAAGCGCTTAATGCATTCGCTGATGAGATTTTCATCTAGCGACAGAGCATTGGGTGTGTTGATTTCCTAATGTTGTTCGATAGTAGTGCTAGGGTCAGAGGCTTTATAAACGGACGATAACTGCGTGCCAAAACAGTCAGCGACGGCTTGTAGTTCTGTTCCATGGGAATCCAGTAGTATTAAAGGCTCTTCACTTTTGTTAGACCGTTTGCGTACATACTTCCAGAACTCAGCCGGCCTGTCGGATGCGCTTTTTCCTAAGTGTGCAATATATGAACTGTGATCCCGTTTATATAGGCGTTTACAGAGAGTTCGAAGGCATCGGAAATCTTCCTTGCGCTCGAGAGATGGAGTGCTTTTAAGCTTTCTGTGTGCGCGATCTTTATGCTTTAGAGCACTTATAAGTTCAGACGAGAACCAGGGAGGATATTTATGGAGTTTAGGAGTATAATGTGGAATATATTTGCGCATACTGCTTAAGATAAGTTCCGTAAGCTGATCTACTTGGTCATCAACATTGGTTTTTTCAGTTACCATTGACCAATCAATGGAGGATAAGTCACGGTGTAAGCCAACGTAGTCACCTTTTTTGAAAGCAAATCTGGGCGATTTGTCGATGTTCTTTTGAAAGCTCTGTTTTTCCCCTGACAGAGAGAGTGTTAGTTTAAGTGGTGGGTGAAATTTATCGGGACGAACAAGAAAAACGTCAGAGAGTGACACTTCAATAGGCCTATTGTTCGAAATACACAGATATAATATGTTACCGCAAGGATTGGCAATAGAATTATGTTGTTGAAGGGAATTAAAAGCAAGAAAATCTAATAGCAGGCCGCACTTATTCTCTATGTATTGATGGTAATGAGAATTTTTAAGTGTTCTCCAGTCGATACCAGGGGTATTAAAATCACCAATAACAACAATCCTGTGCTTCCTATGTGAAGCTATGACATTTTCAATGGAAGAGATGATGTCATTAAAAGAAATTGGGGTAATGCTAGGCGGCACATAGAACGACCCAATCAACAATTTTTCGCAGCGATCAAGGCTAATTTCGACCCATATTGATTCAGGAACAGTTTCAATGTCACTTCGGTGAACAGATCTCAGAGAATTATCTACAGCCCTAAGTACGCCACCACCTTTTTGTTTGGTTGCACTGAAGTCACGATCACTGCGGAAGGTGTTGTAACTTGATGTAAAATAGTCTGATGAGGGAATCTCATTGCACAGCCAAGTTTCGGTAATCACAATGACAGGAAACGAAGACAAAATAACATTAGCGAAGAATTCAGTTGGCTTATTCCGTAGACCACGAGCGTCTTGGTAAAAGATGTCCAAATTACACACCTTCACTGTCAATTACAGACTCTGAAGGATGGAGCATATCATCATGTAGAATCCCACGGAATGGCTTGAAAATGCAGCCACGCGGCCACATTGAGGGGTCGTTCAGACGCTTCATGTTTTCTTCATCAACCATGACGTAGAATGAGGAGTACGACAAATATTTTGTTTTCAGCCGCCGGCAGGAAATGGGACAAATATTTTGAGATTCGATGTGCTTCTTGAGATCAGCAGTGGCAGTGTCAGGGCTCAACTTTGAAACAAATAGTGCCCTTTGACGCTGCGGCCGCTCAACCACCGACAATGCACACGAATATTAATAATAATAATAATAATGTTTTTTGATTCCATAAAAACATAATACAAATGCGGGTCTGCCAAAGCCACAAGGGCTTTAAGGGCAGTTCCCGGCAGCACGAAACACGTCGCAAACCAACAAACAGGCAAAATTTGTAAAAAAATGATAATTTAGACAAACAAAAGACGAACAAAAAAAAGAAAGCAGCACTGTTAAAGGCGATAGTGAAGTTCTGTGAGACTGTTTTTAATTTTATTTCGAATATTCATCGAAAAGAAGTCGTCTGGCAAAGAATTCAGGACCATCGGGACATAGTATTCGAGAATATGTTCACCAAATCTAGTTCTAGTTCGTGGTAAAAGAAAATGATCGCGAGGGCATAAATCCCGCACAGGAGTGTATGGCTGGCAAATTCGCAGAGACCAAATATACTGAAGTACAATTGTTTGTTTAAACAACAAGGAAAAATCGCGCATGCGTAAAACACGAACGACAGGTTTGTTATCAAGATATGGTGTACCATAAAAAAAGTGTTGGAGTATCGAACGTAAAATAGCATCCACCTTATTTTTCCAGAAATTATAGCAAAAGTAAAGACAACAAATTCCTTACCTTAATGTGGAATAGGCTAAGGCAAAAGGAATTTGCTTACGTACTGTTAAGGAACAAAGGGATTTGATCCGGTACATCAAATGGACAGTTTTCCTCAGATGAGAAAACATAAAGGCCAGATGTGTATTCCAAGACATGTTGGAATAAAAAAATATACCCAAGTAATTAACAGAGGCTACAGGCAAAATAGGAGTGTGTTTACTGTTCCAACAACCAGGGACATGCCAATAAATTGATGTAACATTCTGTATTGGCTTTAAACTATTATGAAAGGAAACAAATTGAGTTTTTTTAGTGTTGATTCGAATTTCGTGTCTGCTAAACCACTTGAATATCTGTTCACAATCATGTTGCAGATTCCTAACAGCAAGATCGGAGGCACTATGCCTGGAAACAAGAAGAGTGTCATCCGCGGACTAAAATACCCGGGAATGAAGTACACATTTTGAAATATCATTAACATATAAGTTAAAAAGCAATGATGCCAAGATAGACCATTGCGGAACGCCAGCATGCAGTACGTGTGGGGAGCTTGTAATTTTACTCAATACGGCATTCTGTTGGCTGTTACAAATGTAACTTTCTAATAGCAACAGGAAAGGCCCACGGAAACCATATTGGTGCAGTTTGTCAAGCATTACTTTGTGGTTTAAAGAATCAAGTGCTTTTGATACATCAAGAAACACTGAACAGGCAAATTCATTGTGATCAATGGCATTATTAAGAACTTCCGAAAGGTCATCCAAAGCTTTTTGTGTACCCCTACCAGCAGTAAAACTATATTGGTTTGACGAATTATGTCGTGTTTTTCGATATTACGAGGGCAATTGTTGGCAAAATCAATATACCTCGGTAGCTATTGACACTATTTTTTACGCCTTTCTTATAAAGAGGTCTAACGAGAGCACTTTTTTAACCTTGTGGCACGATTTGGGTTGCAATAATATTGTTGATGATGGCAAAAATTACACATTTAAATTCACCAAAATGATTACTAAGTAATTCAACGGATACACCATCCAAACCTGGTGATTTCCGCTGGTGAAATCCAGATAAGATATACCTTAAACCTTCCTCGGTAAATAGGGGAAGAAACGCAGAATCTTTGACAGAAATAACACTTTGAATCTTGGGATTACTACTAATGGCTTGACCAGCAGAGGAAAAGAAACAGTTAAACTCATTAGCGAGGGTAAGTGATGCCGCGCCAAAGTTTCGGGCAATTATATCAGAGGCATGTTTAGCTGTTTTGCCCCGTAACCGATTAATGGTCGACCATGTTTTGGCCGGTCTATTTCAGGAATAGCTGAATACACTGTGAAAATATTTTCTTTTTTTCAGACCAAAGCACAGCATTTCCTTACTTACGGGCTGATTTAAATTGGGCTCTTAAATGGTCATTTTTGGGTGAGCGTCTGCAACGGGCCCAGGCCCATTCTCTTTCTGCTATTGCTGCAAGCACCGAAGAATTGATTCAAGGACAATCCATTCTCCTCTGTTTAAAAATCGCTGTTCTTTTCGAAGCTTCCAGGATGCTTTTCAGCAACATTTGTGAGTATACCCGGCAGATTCTCATCGGGTGTTACGGGAACGCAGTGAATTTCTAGGTTTGCTAGTCGGCTGTACTGTTCCGAGTAATTCAAGTCACTCTGAAGTTGTTCAATAACTAAGGTTTGTGAGGTGACACAAGTGTCAAGCTCTTGCACCTGTGCTGACAAAGCCGTTACCGTAGCGTCTCGACCATCAATTTCAGTCAAGATAGTGTTGTATTTTGTCGAAAGGTTGTCTAGAGCCAGCAGAATTTCAATAACTACAGATTTCAGTAATTCAACTTGAGGTTTCAGCGTAAGAAGCTCATCAATTTTGATGTCCAGGGATGAGAGCGACTCGACACGTTCCTTAACAGACACGAGGATTCCTAGCTGTTCAGTAATGCCAGCTAGTTGCTCAGACACGGTATAGGGTTCTGATTGCGAAGCCGCTTTGCCATGACACTGTTTGCATCGCCCCTTATCTCTCTTCGCTCCCATAGAAGCAAACGTTGCTTCAGAGACATCAGCACAAAAAGGCACCAACTGATGCTCACCGAAACACACAGAGCATTTCAAATGTTGTTGGTCTGCGGCAATGTTTGAGAACACTGAACACATTTTAGTTCGGACATTTCACAGACACATGCAGTTGGAGGCAGATTCACAGAGAAAAAACTAAGGAAATTGCATGACCATGATAACCTGCAGTAATGCAAAAGAGTGGTCAGTGCCAGTCCACAACATGCCTCCAACTGCAGTTGCTGTCTTGAACCCGCTGCTGTTTAAAGGCGATCTTAGGCAGTGATGCGCCGCCTCGTGGTAGACTGCAGCCGGGCGAAACTGCGCACTGCACAATGCGCAGAAGCAGGATTCAGCCGTGGCACGTGACGCCATGATCGGGCCAGCAAGCGATGCAATGCAGATATGGCGGTGTAGTTCAATGAAGAGTGATGGCGGGCACGAACGCGTCCGTTGCAAGGAGAAGAAGAAAGAAAAAAAACATCGACCTGGAGTAATGCAAAACAGTGGTCAGTGCCAGTTCACAACATGCCGCCAACTGCGTTTGAGATTCTGTTTGGTTGGAATGTAATGCTGGGCATCATGGAGCGCAATATAGTAGAAAGGGACACAGGGCCGTCATCTGGCTCGCGGGTGAATACTGAGCGGAATGTGGAGTTAATGGACTCGGCATTGTGGCAGTCAGGAATAGCAGTTCCGGAGGAGTCAAGCAAGGAAACTAGGTTTTCCGTGTTTGGGGTAATGATCTTTCAGAACTGTTTAGCTTCATTGCGAACTAGGGCTGTCAGTGTCGATGAAAAGAAGGTGCGTTTGGTTATAGACAGGAGTGAATTGAACGTTTTCGATGTTGTTTGATATTTTTCCCATGTGTGTGGATCGGTGGAAGATTTTGCCGCTCTAAATTGCGTATTTATTTTTCTTTTGAGCCGTTCTTTTAGGCCGTTGAAGTAACACTGAACCACGGGGATGCGATCCGCTATGTTATCGTTTTTGTAGGTATGTACTTTACAATCAAACGTTGCATTTCATACTTCAAGATTGACCAATTTGTTTAACACGAGCGAGTTTCGAAATCCAACAAGAACGAAAAGGAAATGCGGGTAAATTCAGCGTTGATATCGAGATAATTTCCTTTGTTGTAAAGTGTTATTCTTTTCGACATTTTCTGTGGGCGTATGTGTAGGCAATGAAACGTATCATGAATGACTGCGTGGTCACTGATTCCATCCAGGTGTCTGAGTGGAGCGAAACTATCTGGGTGAGAGGCAAGAACCTGGTCAAGGAGATTGTTCGAGTGGTTTGTAGTTCTTGTGGGTGATGTGTCCAACTGCGAAAGCCCGAACGAAAGACACTTGTTTATGAAATCGCTTTCGACGCTTTTGTACACCGGCGTGATAATGGGGTTGGTCCAGTCAATAGGCGGAAAGTTAAAATCACCAAAAATTTCAATACGCGTGTTGGGGTGTAGGGTTGACACCAAGTGCAACGCGTCGTGGAAATTGGGTACGAATGAGGCGCCGGCATCTGGGTGCGTTAGCGCACGCCAATTATGGCAGGAGGATACGCAGCTGTGCATCGAATAAACAGTATTTTGAGTGGAGTACTAATAACAACACGACAGCACTGCAAACTACGATGGGCACCCAACAAGACACCACCGCCTCGCCTGTTTACCCGATCACATGTGAAGACGTCGAAATCTGGGAAAGAGAGCTGTACTTCTGCAATACCTATTGATGGGTTTACCATGTTTCAGTAAGAATTACAACATTGGAGTCGGTTGAGGTAACTACGTTGCTTAGTTGGTCCCTTTTGGGAAGCAGGCTACGGATGGTAGTAAAAATGAATGATATGATCCTGTTATTGGGACTGGGAATTGTGTTTGCTAACAGCTATGAATCGCGCTGCACAACCTTTTCGCTACTGTGGTCACAGGTGTAAGTGACATCACCTATCTTTAATTTATCGTGTCGTAGCTTGTAGGAGGTCCTTTGTGCTTTGCCAAATTCAACCAACTTCTTGCGGGCCACGCGTGTATTAGGCGAAAAATCCTCAGCGATAGCAACTTCGTACCCCTTAAATTTCCAGCTGGCACTAAGAATCTTATCTTTATCGTTGAAATGGGCGAATTTCACAAATATTTGTTTTTTTTAACCGGGGTAAATGTGCCTAGCCTGTGCGCATGCTCAATGTCCCGTGGTTGGATGTTTATCTTCAGTTCTGCGGCACAGTGAGTAATGACCTTTTCTTCAGACTGCGCCCACGTTTCGCCTGCACAGTCGACTAGCCCAAAAAAAAAGCAGGTTTTGGCGAAGAACCCAGTTTTCGAAATCGTCGAGACGGGATGACCAATGAGAAATCGGTTTTGCGTTCTCCTCGGCTAGATGCTCAATTCCCACTACCAGGGTTTTAATGCTCACACGGGAAGCGCAGTCTCCCTCGATTTTAGTTAAACGTACCTATATGTACGCGAATATGGTGTCGGTTTCATCGAGTTTTGTTTCATAGATCTGATTTCGCTTAAGAGTGTTGACTGGCCGTTTCTAAATTCACTAAGAATTGCGGCTATATAACATGGTTTATCAGCGGGACACCTTTTTTTGTCGGACCGGGGTTCTTTTATACATCTCTGCATAGCATCAATAACTCTAACAAAACAAGACCGCAATCGAAAGCAATAGAAGAACAACACTGTGGGCTCGGCAGCACAAGCAAGGCAGGATAACGCGTGTGTCGCGCAAACAAAGCACAATTGTTTAGTACCTGCGTGAGAAAAACGCTATTCCAATGATATCAAGCTTTCGCTCCAGCACCGTCAAGCCCATTGAAGAGGGCGCCGGTCAGCGGATGCTCTTTATGGGCTTCGGGCGTTGCCAATGGCGATCGGATCTCCCTTGACCATTTGTGAAGCATGCGCAAGGCACGGGGTGGCCAGGGTGATGCGTTCTCCACAGGGCAGCGACGTTGCAGCACGTGCCAGAATCGGAGATTGCTGGACTGGTTGTCAGGCGGAACCGAAATTTCCAATGAAGGCACGTGGCGTCCTGGTATCGCGTTGATGGGGCAGCCGGGGGTATCCTTGAGCAGGGACGGGGAGAAGGCCAAGAACAGAAGCTGCCTGAGAAAGGCGGTATTCCGCTGAGCCCAAGCCATCGCTCGTTCTCCGCCGAGCCCACTTAAGTGGGCGCCGGTCCGAGGATGTTTTTATAGGCTGCGGGCGTTGTCGATGGCGATCGGATCTCCCTCGGCTATTTGTGGAGCATGCGCAAAGCACGGGGCAGCCAGGTTGACGCGTTCTCCACAGGGCAGCGACGTTGCAGCACTTGCCAGAATCGGAGATTGCTGGACTGGTTGTCAGGCGAAACCGAAATTTGTGATGAAGGCACGTGGCGTCCCGGTATCGCGTTGATGGCGCAGCCGGGGGTATCTTTGGGCCGGGAAGGGGAGCAGGCCAAGAACAGAAGATGCCTGAGAAAGACGGTATTCCGATGAGCCCAAGCCATCGGTCACGCACCGCCGAGCCTTATGTCATCATACTGTCGTATGAGGACATTGCCGGAGCTTGGGTGGCGGTACATGCGACTTCGCGCCATCCAGGAGGGTTGCAGCGCTGTTGCATGAAGCAAAGTTCGTGGATGTGGCCAACAGGCAAAGCCACTCCTCAATACTGGGATGCAGGCCATCAGCAGCAAGGACTCGACGGGCGGGAAGGTGCTGGAATCCGTTGTCAATTACGCAGACAGAGGGAGAGAGGCGGAAGAATTCGCGCAGAAAAGAGTTAAAGCGTCGTACTTTATCATTGCAGCCAATCGCAAAGCGGAGATTCGGTGGTCACGGCGGCGGTTAGCGTATTGCGGAAGAATCAAGCTGGCGTAGATGGTAGGAATGTTAGGCCGAGAATGAGGAATAAGGTTAGTCAGCGCGCGGTAGTCACAAAAGGCATGTTCAGCAGAATAAGAGCAGAGGTCATTAGATCCGACATGCAGGAAAACTGTGGTAGAGTTAGCAGGCCTTGAGTCAATGAGTAAGCGCGCGTCAGAAATGCATGTTCCGTTTTGTGAAATGAAAGTTGGGGTTTTCACACAGAGAGGGTCAATATGTTTAACAAGGTACTTAGTTTAGAAGTCGCCGATTGCAACACTAGACGGTGCCGTCTGCGGGAACTTGCGGATGGCGTCTTTGTTTGTGGTCCTGGCAGCGCTCATGGTAGAAGATAGTCTGGAAACAAAAACTCACACATCGCGCGAAAAAATAATGTAAGTAGAGACAGGGACACAGGAGAAAAATTTCCCCGCATTTCCCCGAGGGGAAGAATGTGAAAGTGCGAATGCAGGAGTTGAATTTGCGCGGTTCGGTAATGTTCCCGAAAGAGAGATCACACACACACACACAACTACAAAGAAAGAAAGATGCATTTATTCACAGACACCTATTTGTGTTGTCGTTGTACTTGATTGCTAGAGCGGATCTCAGCTTTGAAATTTCGTGTCAGTACTCCTTTAAGCGGGTGCATTAGCCCTTCTCACGCCCGATTCCTGGCCAATCCCCCACGTGGGTATGTGCCATGCACAGACACCTATTTGTGTTGTCGTTGTACTTGATTGCTAGAGCGGATCTCAGCTTTGAAATTTCGTGTCAGTACTCCTTTAAGCGGGTGCATTAGCCCTTCTCACGCCCGATTCCTGGCCAATCCCCCACGTGGGTATGTGCCATGTCAGCGGCCAGGCAGCGCGCGCCCATCTCCCCCCGTTGCCAAGGAAGACGAGGAGCGCGCGCACCCGCAGCTGTTGCTATGTGGACGGACGGCGGTCAACGGAATTCAGGGTCGCTTATAAAGTGCATTCGCACTTAAAAACAGAAAATAAAAATGAGTTTACTGACGTTTCAGGAAGAGGGCTTCATTTCTTCAGAGTGCAAAATAAGTAGATTTCAGGGTCATATATATATATATATATATATATATATATATATATATAATATATATATATATATATATATATATATATATATATATATATATATATATATATATATATATATATATATATATATATATATATATACCGAAAATGTCGCAAGGGCGAGGGCAGGGCAAAGACAGGGAGAGCTTGTACAATGGGATCATGGTTCGTGGGCAGAAAAAGGGGAGAAGTGGAAGAGAGGGAAACGTATACCAAGAACCTACATTCACGCGATACAAATATGAAAAAAGAGCCAAACAAGAACAGGAACAGCACGAAAAAAATAAAGAAAAAATTACAAGGTCATTCCATGTTTCCCCCGTGGCAACAGGGGTGAACGAGAGGTCATAACAGGATATGCCCATGCACACGTTTGACATTTGACATTCGCTCTTCTCTTTCCCTCGATAATATTCTCCCATCAGTTTGCGACCTTCCGTAGACGGTTATACTTTCGTGCTTGCACCGCATTTTTTATCACAGTGGCTTCACTAAACCAAATTTGACCTGCAAGTCTGAACTTTATGTTCTGGGTAGAAGGCTGCGGTACCACTGGTAGCTTTGATTCTTTCACCTTGTAATCAATGTGTGCACGCGAGCGTGTGTGATTGCTTTGCTCTTCCCTGTGTTTTTTGTGTCGCTGTTTTTAATATTCGTTGCTGACCGCCTTGGCGTTCCCTAAACTGGTGCCATGTGCCGACCATACGCGTACCTCCCGGTGCGCTTCATACGGGTGCACCTGCCTTCTTTTATCTTTTTTATGACTTGTTTGGCCCCGTATTTTTATTTCTCTGTGCTCTTTGGGTACGAATGTACTCTCACTTCCTCCCGAAACTGCCTGTCTTACTGCTTTTGGGCGTGACCCCTGCCTTCCACCAACAGAGGCCCAGTATAGTACCCTGAAGTTTCAATCACGTGACTCTGATTCTTAGAACGGGTGTGTATGGCCAGATGTTCGCCTTTTGCGTGCATGGGCATATCATCTTTCGACCCCTCTTTTGCCCCCCTTTGCCACGGGACACTGAAAATACCAATTACCTTGTTAATATCTTTTTCTTCGTAGTTCTTTCTTATGTTCGTACCAGCCGACTGTTATTTCTTTGTTATGTTTCTTCACGCGCATGCCAAATGCATGCAATGGCAAAACTTGTTTTCACCTCTATCTTTCGCCCCTATTTCCAAGGAGGAAGGCGTTTAAAACTTTTTTAAATTTTTTCCCCATTGTGCTTTTTTGTTGTTTTCTCATGTTTGTTCCGCGTGAGAGTGGTTTTTTTGCCGATGTCAAATGTGTGCCTGGGCATCTCTTGTTTTGACAACTCTTTCACCCCTCTTGCCAGAGGGGAATGGGGGAATTACCTTGTTAATTTTTTTTTGTTTTTTCGTTCTGTTTGTTGTGTTGTTTGGCTGTTTTTTCTCATGTTTGTACGGCGTCACTGTAGGTCCTTAGAATTCATTTTTCCCTCTTCCACTTCTCTCCTTATTTTTCTACCCACCAACAATGATCCCACTGCACAAACTCTGCCTTCCGTTGCCCTGCCCTCGCCCTTGCTACATTTTTTGTATATATATGAGCCTGAAACCAACTTATTCTGCACTCTGAAGGAAGGAAGACCTCTTCCAGAAACGTCAGTAAAATTTATTTTTATTTTCTAATGTTTTTCTCGTGTGTCCTTGTCTCTGGTTACCGGACGTTTTCGCGCTCTGCATGAGTTTTGTTTCCACAGTGTATATATATCTATACAAATAAAAGTACGCTCTTCGCCGACTTTTTTGCCAACGTTTCGACCTGAGTGAGGTCTTCTACAGGAATGAAAGCTTTGGAACAAGTCATAGAGAGCTTATTCTGCTAAAGGAAGGCCAAAAAGACCCCCAAAAACAAACCAAACACAAAACAAAAAAAAACATAAAAAGGGGTGCGAGAGGAGGCACTTACTACGTGAACGCGAGTGGGGGGGGGACAGGAAATGCGACAAGTTGATGGGTGGCGAAAGGCCGAAAAACATCCGGTGTCTCCAAGAGGGGAAGACTACAAAGCACATGGCGCCATAAGCAGCGAGTTTACAAGCGCGCCCCCGGTAAAAAAGATTCCCTACAGACTGTCTTCAGAGGCAAGACCAAGAAGGCAAGCGGCGCCCTTCACTCTATCTGGAGCCCAGGCAGCTTCCGGGAGTTTCGGAGGTCCTACAAAGGCCAATGGGGGAGCCCATTCGTGGCGTCCCTTCCCCGCCCTCGTCTCCCTTTGTGCACGGCGTCGCGTCGTGTCGTGCCAAATAAATGCACGGCGTGTTAACTGTTAGCACTCGGCCTGTCACCCGCACGCGTGGACTCCTGGGCTTATTCCACAAAAATATGGCCCGGAAGCACAGCACACAGCCACTGTCGCCTCTCTCTTCTTGTTTTCCTGTTTCACACATTGCCGCGCTCACCCTTAATTTCGCGCAATGGGCTTAGGGGTCCACATGTGCGGGCGACCGGCCGTCATTTCCACCCCTGGCGTTCCCTCAGTATGTTCATCCTCGCCCCCACCCCCGTTTTTTCTTTTTCGTTTTTCGTTTATTTGTTTGTTTGTTTGGTTGGTTGGTTTTTAGGGGTCTTGTTTGCCTTCCTTTAGCAGAATAAGCTCTGTATGGTGAGGGTGGTCGTTTGTGTGTTTGTTTACCATGTGTCATCTGTTTCGGGGCGCCGCACCCACCCTGAGTGCGTACGATTTTTCCCAAAGCTTTTATTCCTGAAGAAGACCTATCACTGCTCGAACAGTTGTAAAAAAGGCTCTGAAGAACGTACTTTTACTTCGCGCGAATTCCGGCTGGAACTAAGGACTCTACTTTGGGACTATATATATAGATAGATATCTATGTATATATTTAAATATATATATCTATATATATATATATTGTGGTAATCCGGCAATAGTGGCGGTAGACAATCCCGCGCGATGGACATGTGCCGGCGGGCGGAGTATGAAGATGTGGCGCGAGGACTGAGATAGGATGGAAACATGGCGGACTCGGCTGGGCTACGTGTGTGCAGCCGGATCGGCTGAGCAGTGGACCTTGGCGGAGCGGGACTCCAGTAAAGGTGTGATCGAGGGGGCTTCAGTGTCCTTTCTGGGGAACCGCGGCCAGGGTGCAAGAACCCCGGTACCACATTTGGCGCCCTGAACGTGGGGCCGGCCGTGTGGTTCTTGGGAAGGGGCATTGTGGTCTTCTTCCTCTGTTTTGGTGTCCGCGGTGGGCATTTTGCGGGGCGAATTACGTTGGCGTTTTTGAGTGGGCTCTCGGGGATTTTTCGTAGCCCTCCTCGTGATTGGAGGCGCCTTTGTAGTGGCTTCTGTTGTTTATAACCATTTTTTCTTCCCGTGTTTGCTTCGCGGCTCGCGAGAGCATTTTCTTCCCAGGGACATGCCTGCCGTGGAGCTTCTACCCGTCGGCGCCCCTTGGTTGCTTCGCGTGAGCCCGCAAGGGATGCGGACACGCCACTGGGCTCGTCGGCGTGCTCCGCCCGATCATGACCTCTGCGAGAACCTCACGAACCGGCTGGCGGGTCTCGGGCTAGAACGGCGGTGGGTCCGAGCATGGGCATCGTTCCAGCCGAGCTTTTGCGGTGCCACGGTTCAGGGGCTCATACGATGACCGCAAGACCGTGGCGGACTTCCTGAGCGATCTCAATGTTTACAAGACGGCGTCGGGTGCTTCGGACGAGTTCGTGTTGACCCGTGTCCTGCCGGTTGCCCTGGAGGCATCGGCTGGTCGTTGGTGGCGCCTCCAGACCCCGTTCGCGTCCTGGGCTAGACTTCGAGGCACGCTTCCGCGAGGAGTTCTTGCCTCCCGACTACGACTACCGCATCCGCCGTGAGCTGGAGGCACGTACGCAGCACCCGCGCGAAGGCTTGCTCGAATACATTCGAGCTATCCAGGAGCTCTTCAAGCGAGCTATCCCGGGTGCGTCTGACGCGGAAATGGTAAAGCACGTCTTGCGGCGTTGCCATCCGCGCTTCCGACCTTTCCTGCACGGTCGTGATTACTTCCAGTTTGGAGGAGATGGCGCGATCAGCTCGAGCAATCGAGGACGCTCTGATATCAGAGCTGATTATGTACCCCCTCCGCCAGTAGGGGAGGCACTTGAGCCAGCTTGCGCATGGAGAGACACCTATGAGACTTCGCCACAGCGAAGTCCACAGCCGCGTACGGCAGCGGCGGGCTTGAATTCCCCCCGCGCACGAGGTCCTTCTGCCCTTGGCGACAGGCAGTTGGAGCGCGGAAGACCACTAGATGGTGCAGCCCACGGCGGGAACTCCCCGCAGCGGTTAGAGCCAGGGTTCCTGCGTTGGGAAAACAGGCCCTCTTTACTGGCAGAGGCTCACCGCTCCCCGACCCGAGTCTCTCCCTTGGGGGTCGGCAACGAATCCTCTGAACTCCAGAGGTCCTTCTCGTCCGGTCGTCGAGACGGGAGGGTCGCGGGGCTACGTGCCCAATGGAAATCAAGCTGGCGGCTGTTACCAATGTGGACAGCCAGGACACATCCGTCGTGAGTGTCCGCGTGTGATGGCTGGTCGCCGAAATACAAATAGCCATCGAGATGAAGGAATGCAGCCCGAGGCAATGATGGTGACTAACCCATCACTGAGTGGCCCAGAATTGGCTGGTGGCGAGGACTGGTTCCTATTACCCACTGCTTGCCGTGTTGAAGCACGCACACAGCCCATAGCAGCCACATCTTTCTGTTCACGTTCTTGGAACGGATGTTTCAGCATTGGTTGATACCGGCGGCAGTTTGTCGCTCATTGGTGATACTGTCTTTGAACTTTGCCGAGCACGTGGTGTTAAGTTGCGCCAATGCAGCACCCGGTTGCAAGTGGCCAATGGTGCTGTGGTTGAAGCGCGTGGGGCTGTGCGTTTGCACATTTCTTACGCAAGCAGAAGGTGTCGGCAGCGCTTTACGTACTGCCCTGGCTTGGCAGTACCCATGATTTTGGGCCGGGATTTCATTATTCGCGAGGGCCTACTGCTTGACTTGGCGGGTAGGTGGTTACAGATTGGGCAATGACGCAGAATTGATACCTTTTCTGGCGTCAACGCATATCTGTACCGTGCCAAGGTCAGCCGCAGTCGCAACGAAATCCGTGTTGCCTGAGCGAATCAGGCAATTGCTTGAGGAGTGTCCTTGCAGTGACTATGAAGGGAGCAGCTCGCCTATGTGCTGGAGCCGTTTGCTGAAATGTTCACGGAGGTCCCTGGGCGGACAACCGTCCTTCAACATCGCATTGACACGGGGGACGCCCCTCCTTCCAGCTGCAATCCACGGCCGCTCAGCATCCAGAAGAAGGCGAAACTGGATGTCGCCCTTGACGAGATGCTGAACACTGGGGGTTGTGCGGCCGTCGCAGAGCGCCCATGCATCTCCAGTCGTGTTGGCGCCAAAAAAAGACGGCAGTGTGCGTCTCTGCGTGGACTACCGCCGTCTCAAGACGTAACTGTAAGAGACGCATATCCTTTTCCTGCCGTAGAATCCATCATTGCCTCGCTTGGTGGTGCCCGCGTGTTTACCACTCTAGATTGCTCACGCGGCTTTTTGCAAATTGAAATGCACCCTGATGATATTCCTAAAACAGCTTTCACATGCTACAGGGGTCTTTTCGAGTTTGTGCGCATGCCAGTTTGGGCTGAAGAACTCCCCGAGCTCGTTTCAAAGATTAATGGACATCGTTCTTGACGATGTACGTTATAAGTACGCAATGGCCTATATGGATGACGTCGTCGTCTTTTCGCGCACCTTTGAGGAGCATCTCGTGCATCTCAGAGACGTGCTCGACCGCATGAAACGCGCCGGCCTCACCATCAATCCCAAAAAGGTTCAACTCGCGTCAAGCAAGGTTGACTTGCTCGGCTTTGTCGTGGACAACGGAGAGCTTCGTCCTAACGATGCCAAACTGAAAGCAATTACAGAGTATCCGTGCCCGCGTGACGTTAAGAGCTTGCAGCGCTTCTTGGGCATGATAGCTTTTTACCGTAGCTTCATCCCTCATTGTGCGGAGCTGTCACGTCCGCTAAACCAGTTACTACGGAAAGGCGTGAAATGGCAATGGGAGGAGGCTGAACAGCAAGCTTTTGAAGCACTGTCTCGCGCAATCGCGGAAACAGCGGGGTTAAGGATACCGGACCTTAACAAACAATTTGTCTTGCAGACCGATGCTAGCGACTATGGACTGGGCGCAGTGCTGATGCAGGAGTTTGAGGGCGTTCTCCGTCCGGTCGCATTTGCTAGCCATACGCTCACTCCGGCTGAGCGCAATTACACGGTCACAGAACGTGAGTGTCTAGCAATTGTGTTTGCACTAAAGAAATTTGACATGTATCTTGACGGTGCCTCTTTCACCATTCAGACAGACCACATGGCATTAACGTGGCTGCAGCGTTTGCAGAACCCTGCTGGTCGTCTTGCGCGCTGGGTGCTTGCGCTTCAGCGCTACGATTTTACTATCCAGCACAGGAAGGGTTCGCAGAACCAAGTCGCTGACGCGCTATCGCGCGCGCCCCTGCCGCCATCTTCGGACGCGGAAGCGCCGGCGCTGGTGGCTGCAGTGGAATCTGACGCACGCTGGGGTATGCTGGTGAGCAGGGCAGATCTTCCCGCGGCGCAACGTGCCGACGGACTCTGCCGTAAGATCATTGAGCACGTCGGGGCACAGGGCGCAGCTCCCACCAGCAACAGCGGTGAGTTTGATACATATGTGTTGGCGGAAGACGGTCTCCTGCTACGGTATATCCCGCAGGACGATGACGAAGCTAATTCCCATTCCGCGCTGTTGTACCGCGTAAGCTTCGGAGGGCTTTCATCCGTTACTTTCATGATTCAGCTCTGGCTGGACACAGCTCTGGCAGCAAAACTTATAGAGTTATGTCGGACTGTCACGTGGCCGGGAATGAGGCAGGATGTGCTGCGGTACGCCAGGAGCTGTCACGTGTGTCAGACAGCGAAACCCCGCGTTCGGTTGCCCGCCCGGATTGATGCAGTCTGTGAGAGTAAGAGCCCCTGGCAAATCGTTGCTTGCGATATCATGGGGCCCTTACCCCCGCAGCCCCGCGTGGGAATTGTTATTTGTTTGTGGTGACGGACCATTTCACGAAGTGGGTAGAGCTGTTCCCGCTACGTACCGTCAATACACCGAATGTATGGAGGTGCCTAATGGAAGTGTTTTCGCGCTTTGGGTTCCCCGCACAGCTCATAACGGATAATGCTACGTATTTTACGAGCAAATTGTTTGAGGACAACTGCCGAGCTGTAGGCGTGAAACACAATCGTACGACCACCTATCACCCTCAGGCAAACATAACTGAGCGTGTGAATCGCAATCTCAAGGCGATGCTAATTGCTCATACGGAGCAACACAAGGATTGGGATGCTAAGCTGCCTGAGATTGCATTTGCCACTCGCACCACGGTGAATCGCTCAACCGGGTTTACGCCGGCTTATTTGAACTACGGTCGGGAATGCCATTTCCTCTTGACAGGACACTTCCAGAAACGGAGGCGGGTTCTGGTCTGTCGCCCCATGCTGTGGCCGTCCGCCAGCGCCTGCGCGACGCGATACAGGCTGCCCGGGAGCAGCTTGACGTTGCTCGTCTCCAGCAGGCGGAGCAGTACAACCGGTGTCGTCGAGATGTTCAGTTTGCGGTTGGCGACATGGTTCTCCGGCGCACTCATCCACTGAGCGATGCCTCACGCAAGTTTGCCGCGTCGCTAGCCCCTAAATGGGAGGGCCCTTTTACCGTAAGCGAGAAGCTGTCTTCCATAACGTATCTTTTACGCCAACAGCAGTACAGGTGAACATGCAGGCCCGGTTAATATAGCAGACCTTAAACAGTACCACGTGGACTGATCTGCTTTTGGCCGCAACGCCTCTTGTTTCTCAATGGCGTCTGCGCACCCGTCATGTTAACTTTCTATGGGATGTATCTAGAGTATCCTTTTTAGGCATTTTTTTTGTTTCGGATTACCTATTCTTGGTCCTGAATTTGATGATTGATCAGTACCACGTGATGCGCTTCTTTATTTTTTTATTTTTCCCCCTGCTAGAATTGTGTTTCTTTCGGGCGTTAATTTTTGCTTCTTTCGCGTCCAGAATCCATTTTGGCATTCGCTCCTGCTGCGCCCGCATTCACCGCCGACCCGTGTGGAGGACTTTCCCCACTGCCACATCCACATGTGCGTGGTGCATGACCCGGTGGCATCCTGAGTTCCTGACTCCCTGGCCTTGGGGCTACCTTCTTGGCTCCACGGCTCTTGCTCCGGGCCGTGCCTGCTCTCTAACTCTCCACTGTGCTACCTTGGCGTGTGTGCTGTGGTCTTGACCGGACGTTTGGGTGGTGCTCTCGGTTCCCTCCGGCGCTGCGTACCTCTCGCCGGGAGGCCCTATCTGCTACCTCTGGTACTGTTGAACAGACCGTCATCGGTTCATGGGATTCCTCCAGTGGCGCCAGCGATCCAGCGGCGTCCATGGCTGTTCCTGGGCTGATTTGATCCTGTGGCTGCTGTCCCGGAGGATGTCCCGAGTTCCAAGATTGCTGTAGACATCTCTTTCGTGGACTGTGACGTCATCTTGGGGCTCCGATGCGGATGCTTCGAGTTACTCTTTAACTGTCGGTTGGCTCGAGGACTGTGCGTCGGCCTTTTCTTCGGAGGGGGGGAGAGTGTGGTAATCCGGCAATAGTGGCGGTGGACAATCCCGCGCGATGGACATGTTCCGGCGGAGTATGAAGATGTGCGCGAGATGAGATAGGATGGGAACATGGCGGACTCGGCTGGGCTACGTGTGTGCAGCCGGATCGGCTGAGCAGTGGACCTTGGCGGAGCGGGACTCCCAGTAAAGGTGTGATCGAGGGGGCTCAGTGGTCTTTCTGGGGAACCGCGGCCGGGTGCAAGAACCCCGGTACCACAATATATATATAATATGTGTGTGCGCGTTTGTGCGTGTGCAAATCACGCTTGTAGCCAAAACGCATGGGTTCCAATCGTATAGGTTAACTTAGGAGCAGGTTTGGTATATTCCTAAGAGCATTTTAATATATATTTTATGGAGGTCCGTTCTCTGTATACTTATCTTGCGTAGTTATATTAGCTTGGAGCAATAATAAGTTTGTTCAGATATTCTCAGGTAACAAAATTTGTGCCATGAGTTCATTAAGAACGTGCAATAGTTATAATCTGCAATAAAGATATCATTGTACATTAAGACAAAATACCAAAACAAAACAAAATAGCAAAGGTGATACTCACAAACCAGGGTATCTGCTTCCTGCTAATGGGATAACCTTTGGAAATATTGTAGGAAGGTTCGGTCCATCCGCAATCTGAGGAAGTGGAAAGCCGTTGTACTTTTTAAATGACTGAATTGTTATATAAGGTAGGCCGGGTGTCACATCCCGCAATCATTACCATCGATGCGTCTTAGTTTCGAACACCGGAAATTAGTAAAATGTCTTGGGTGTTCATTTTTGGAAAATATATATGTGATATTGCGTTGCGTATGTGTCTTCTTTGCTATGAATGTGTGTGTGGCTGTACCACCAACTTTACTGGCTGTTCATTCTCAGCGCTCTTGCAGAGTATGTGGGAATTCTGTAGGTCATTGCTTGAGATCCCTAGGAACTTCCTATATCTGATATTACCTTTAATGTTTACAAAACATTTTAGCAGTAGAACATTTGTTGATAATGGTGAGGCTGGCATTAGAGGTTCTCTGTTTAGGGCGTCTTAAAGAAACATGGTGTATTACAGAGGTGTCTAAAGAAATCTAACCGGCATTCCCTTTATCTTACCATGCTGCTCACAGCGCGCTCAAAAATGTGCAATCCGTTATAAAAGCCGGTTTAGTGGTGAACACTACTTTACAAGAGCTTGTTTTACAGCAGAGGGGGTCAGCATTCGTTTGAATGTGTTAACTATAAAATTTCTTTCTCTTCCGTTTCAATACCTCGCACTTAGCGTGGCACCAGAATATGTTGTCAAATTTCAATATGTCACAAAAGTAGCATAAAGCAACAAGCACCCGCAACAAGCACCCTTTGAAATGGTTTTGATAATCAATTTTTAAAGGCCAGTACAAGTGCAAATACAGGCGTTTATCAAAAATATCCCGAAAAATTGTACTTTTGGGAAGAATTTTGTTGGAGCTTGGTAGTTTAAAGCAACATGCAACAAATTATTGGCCGGTTTTAGATATACTGGTGTATAGAAACATATCACTCACAATACGTAGTTATATTGTACGTCGCTTCGCAAAGGGTAAAGTTCGCCTGCAACAGGACATACCATTACCGTTGCCGTCACGTTCGTCTTGATTTGCGCATATCAATCTTCTACACAACAAGCCACCTCAATCGGGTCTCACGTTTAACAACGTCAGCTATGTGGTCCTTCATTATATTTATGACGATAATTTTACAATGTTTTTATTTCTCATTTTTTGTTAAGTTATAAGGCTTACGCTTCAATAGTATTTGGAGAGTTTATTATGGACAAAATATTTGGCGAAGTTGTATAACTGCCACTAATTTACTCTCACACTTATCGCGTTAATGTAGCGCGATCGGTCCCTCTCATTTCCAGTAGGGCAGGGATCCCTTCATTTAGCTGGAAATCGTCCCCCACCTTTTACTCAAGGTACCCATACCAAGCGGACACAATATAATTGATTGCTTTATTTTTTTAATAACAAATACGACATGTTTCCAAATAAAAAATAGACGCGATAGAACAAATCGTATGCAAACCGACAACGCTCTGACGTACGTTTCCCTGCAAGTAAATTGTCATAAAATAGAAATATAAATGGGAAAACTAAGCCTGATTAGTCCGTAGGTACAAAATTCCAAAACCAGTATTACAACAGTAAAATTGTAGACTAATACGAAAAAGTACTTGCACATTTCAGAACAAATATTATCACTGCCACGTTGCCGCCCGCCCATATTGCCATGTTCGCTTGTTATTTCAAATAAAAAGATGCGTACTGTGCATTGTGAGTAGCGGCCTTTTATAGCCCTTCTTGGCGACCAATTTCAGTCCTAATTGTAATCGGCGTATAATGCTGAAAAAATATTTTTCGTTGTAATGTTCACGAAAGAACCGTAAAAAGTATGAACGTTTCAGAATGATTTAGCTGTATGATCTTGTAGAATAATAAAATATTTACGACTTTTAGTTTTTATAACATTCTAGGCATGACCAAAAATATTCGATTCGCTAAACTGCTTTGTTCATGTGGATTGTGGGTAAAGGCTGAGTCTTCAGTAGTTGTAATAAAATCATGGTTTGCGTATGCATGCGATTTTTTGTATGTATTCACAAAAATATCCACAAGAAGTTACTCGAAACTTAAGACTATGTTGTGAGTTTGGAACAATCTAAATCTCTTATATCTATTTCGGGAGAATGGAAACCTCTGTTCTTCCTTGCCGTTAAAACGCGCCTAATTTGCGACACCTTGGAAGCATTTATTCTAGTTTGTAGGTTATCAAATCGTTTGCTGAAATTTCCTGGACGTTATCAACCTGGCTAATCGCTGTTAAACGGCAATTTTACCTATGAATTCTGAGATTAAATACAGAATATATTTTTAGTTTCGTTACGACGGCCCCAATTGTTTAAAACAAGATACTGAAAATACTGCTTCACAACGTGCGAACGAAACATCCGCTGGAAACACCTAGAAACTGTGTTTGATGCTTTAGGGAGAACTATTTCTCGAGACACTTAAAACTGCAGTGGTTTATTGTGGGCTTTAATGTTTTTTGTTCAGCCGGTGATGCCAATCCTAATACATTTTCACTGCTAGAACGTGTTACCACCTCTTTCTTGTGTTTCCGTTCTTCGTCTTGTGGCGTAAAACGCTGCGTCATCAAAACGTCCGGAGCATCACATCATTGAACCACGTTTCTGCACTCCCCCGTGGCAGCCTCCTATTCACATGACATTATTTTCGGTTCAAGATAGGGAGTAGCAGTGCGCCTAATCCTTTTTTTGGAGACCGACCCGCGTTTATGGCCCGAATGATTTAGAACAATTTTTTCTACTCCTCACACAGGCATCCATCTGGGTGTACAAAACGAGAACAGCTACAACCTCAGCGTCTGCATACTGATGGTACGACTTTAATACATTGCAGTTGTACTGAAAGCTACTTAGAAATGTTATAGCGTATATGGTGCCACAAAAGTAAGAATTTAGGAGGGAAAAATCAGTGGTGAATTTTTTCACACAGCTGCCCAGTGTCTTGCTGGAGACGCGAGCTCATCACCATCTCATCACCATAAGTTTCTTAAAGTGGTCACAAAAGTCCATTTTAGGGACCATTTTGCATATTTGAGCTAATTGAGTCCTTGCCAAATGATGAACTGCGAATATCTATAACGCCCCTTAGGAAGGTTTGAAATTGGACTTCAGTGAAGTGACGGAGCTAGTACAACTGACAAACTATCGAGATTTACCCTGCGCAGTCAGGAATTTTTGTCTTCTGACGACAAAATCAGTCTCCAGTTTCGGGTAACTCTTTCATTTTGCGATCATTCATTGACAATTAATCAGAAGTATCTGAAACCTCTAGACAGCAAAAGTTCAACACGTACACGAACACTTACCATAATAAAAACTTGAATGTATGAAGGCGGAGAAAGATACATTGAAATAGAGATTCGCGGCATTGCACGAACCATTTTTACAAAACATTATCAATGATCTTTTCTCTGAAAAGTGCGCCTCCAATGTCTATAAAGCAAATGTGTTCGCCTAATACCTTGTTCAGAAAGAATACTTGTACGCTTTTCCCGGCAAGAAATGAAAGAGGAGTGGTTGAAGAAACGGACAACTCTGAAAGAAGACAGCATTTACCTCAATGAAAACATGACACTCATTAAAAACACTTGGGAGACCAAGAAAGTCTTTGGGACCAAGAAAGTCGCAAAAGACAAGGAATGCGAATTTGCCTGGGCACGCAACGGAAGGGTGTTTGTTAAGAAGCATGAAGGAGCCAAACCAGTGGAGATTAGGAAAATTTCGGAACTAAGCAAAATAGGCATAAATTGTCCGCAAGCTTGCAATCACTCAAACACTGCGTATCAAAAAAGCAAGAGTGGGAATCCGAGAGCTAAAAAAATGTAATTCTTGAGCTAATACACGTAAATGTCAGGAGCCTACACAAACATTGGCATTACTTACAATTTGTTCTGACGCCAGCTTTGCCGTCTGTACACATCCCTATTTTGACTGAGACTAGCATCTCAGAGATTGACAGTTCAAAGTTCTTTCTCGATGGGTTCCAGTCATTTTCGCTATGTAGGGAACACAGAAAAGGAGGTGGCGTGATGGTGTTTGTTCGCAGTGGGTGGTTATGTGACAGACTGTCTCTTACTTTTGATGAGACTGAAGTGGTAGCCTTAACTGCTGACAGTCCACATGGTGAATTCTAAGTTTGTGCGGTGTACAGGCCACCAAATAAAAATATTGCACTCTTTTTAAACGAGCTTTTGGCATTTTTAAACAAGTACAGCAATAAGCAGATAATCTTAGCTAGAGACTAACATTGACATTACTGATACATCGAAAACTTGAGTCAATGAATACTCAACGCTGTTAGCAGGATATGGGTTTGAGAATCAAATCCAAGATTTTACACGAGAAGAAATCTTAAGTGATCGGTTGACGCAATATGTATTGACCATATCTGTATCCGAACGCCGACACTCGATGCATTTGGTTGGGTCGTTGAGGAAAAAGTGGCAGACCACTATTTTACTGCAATAGTAATTTCAGGAGATAACCGATTGCCACCCGTAGAGCCTGAGCTAGAAAAATTAGTGTTACGTGACAAAGAAGTTGACCGACAGAATAAATCTTTTAACTAGGATGCACTCTTAGAAAGTAATCAATTGGTGGCTTATGATCTAATGGCAAAAAAATTTGAGGACATTTACATGTAAATCAAAAAAAGAAAATAAAGCTTCGGCGCAGAAATGTAGCCAGCCCTTGGATAGATAAGGAGATAGTGGAACTAAGCTATCAAAAAGGCGTCTTGTTTAAACAATGCCGAAAAAACCCCGACAACACTCTTCTAAAAGACGAATTTAAACATCTGAGGAACAAACTCACAGCCAAGATAAGACTAGCAACTAAAAGATACTATTCTAATCAGTTTTCAGCCTGTCGAAATAATGTCAAGAAAACTTGGGGCATAGTTAATAACATTTTGGGAAGGGCTCCAACGAGGAACATTGACTCCACAATAAACGAAGCATTTCCAAATGTTTCAGATCCAGAATTAGCCGAAAATTTTAATGATCATTTTGCGGAAAGTGTGAATAAGCTTCACAATCAGTATAGGTCGCAAGTATCTTATACCCACAGTTCTGCTCACAATGTACATTCAGCTTTCATGCCCAGTACTAATGAAGTTGAGCTTCAGGATGTAATTAAAACGATGCGCATAACGAAATCGTTACTACTCTTCATTATCAACCAGGAATCGATAAGATCAGAATAAGAGATATTATTCATAATTTTGAAAAACTGAAAAAGTTACTACTCTTCATTATCAACGAAATCTTTTTAACTGGTAAAATACCGGATCCGAAAAAGTAATCATGGTACAAAGGAAAGAGTTTCTCAGAAACTTCCAGTTGAAGAAAAACTGCACAAAAAAGAAACCAAGAAGGATTACTGTAATTACCTGCCAATTGCAATACTTTCATGTATAACATGCATAATAGAAAAATTGTGTATAAGGACATTAATTCTTTCTGTACAAAATATAACTTACTGAATCCTGAGCAGTTCGGTTTCTGCCTGGATAATAATAATGTTGTTATTTCGTTTTTCGTTGATTAACAAAAGGCGTTCGATGCCGTGGACCATCAATTATTATAGCACAAATTGTACGATATTGGATTCAGAGGCCCATATTGGTTGTTCTTTAAAAATTATTTTTTCAATCAGGTGCAATATGTAAAAGTAGGTGCTTCTTTAAGTAAAAACAGGGCAGTGAATTTTGGTATTCCACAGGGTTCCGTTCTAGGGCCTCTTTTGTTTAATATTTATGTTAACGACCGTGCCAATGTACCACTAAAATCCAAACTTTATATGTACGCTGACGACACGGCCTTAGCCTTTCCGAGTAACTCGTATGATGAAGCTGCAAGAATTTGTCAGACTGATATATGCCATTTGATCGATTGGTTTTTTTCAAAACGTATTTTCATTACTAAATCAAAAATGACCCTACTTTGCTTTCATAACCCACATAAGCGGCTCACGCTATCTAGGCCTATTTATCTACACGATAGCGGCTGCCGTCAGTGCTTCTGCCCAACTGTGCCACGATCAAGTACTGTTAAGTACTTAGGTTTAACATTCGATGAGACACTAGCTTGGGACACGCACATTCAAGAAGTGGCGAAGCGCTTGCGGGTAGTGTGCAGTTACCTTTATTCCCTACAATTTACATCAGATAGTTTAATCAGAAAATGGTGTGCAAATCATTGGGAGAAGCAATAGTACGTTACGGGTATACCGGCTAAACATATTAAACCGTGCAAAGAAAGGAATATCTCGCAGCATTTCATATGGAACACTCCTTCAAGGAGAGGACAAAGATTTAACAATGCATCAACTAGAAATGCTGTCTGTTGACAAACAGTTTGCCTTTGATGCACTTTGCAAACATTATTTTTCAAATACCTTTAAAGTAGACAACAAAAAACAAAGACCTTTGCGCCGTATTGAAACGTATGTAATTCCTCGCGTTTATACCAATTACGGGAAAAGAACACGATCCTACTATGTACCTTCACTTTTTAATAAACTTGAAGTAGATGCTGCCCTTCATAGTTTAAAAATAAATCAAATTGTTCTTCCGCCTACGGCTAACCAAAACTTCTTGATCATCAAGCTATACACCCGCACACTTGGCATGATCATGTTCGGATTGTATAGGTTTCAGAAAAGTTCTGTATTTAATTTTGCATTGTATATGTTCTTCCGTTACATTGTGTTAGTTGAAAGTTCTTTTGTTTTGTCTGTGTTGTCGAACAGTAATTGTTGTCCGGCCAGAAGAAATTCCCTCCTCTTATTTACTTTTGTATATTTTGTAAAGGGCATAGGCATGTGCCCCGTGCACGAAGTTGGGCTGCCCAGCCCGCTCACAAGCATCATTGCTTAAGTGGGCTGGAATGTATAATGTGTACTTTTCCTGTAATAAGGAATATTATTATAATTATTAATAATTGAGGAGGCACGTTCGCTATACCTCCGTTGCTGTGACCATAGGTAGACCAAAGTATTTTCAGAGGGGCCCCTCACTAGCCTAAGGCTAGCAGTTTCATCAGGATGGTTTATATAACCTGGAACCGATGGTTCCATCAGGATAGTTTTGATAACTTTCTTATAAATTGAATCTTACCACTGCCTAATGAAGTCACAATTCAACACTTTCATGATAAAGCTTCCACATATGTATTTACACTGGGCTGTTTACTGTCCACAAAAAGTACCTGGCTCTTTGGCAGGCATAGACAAAGAAGGAGCACGGTTCAGATATGCCATGTGCAATACTGAGCGTCCTAATTATATCCGAAAAGAAACCCTTTTCTGTTCACAGACATGGCGCACCAAGACGTCCATTTCTCCATGGGGTATGCAGTTACCTTTAGAACTGCATGAACGCGAACTCTATGGAAGCATTTGCTCGCACTGGTTGTAAACGGCTCCACAGAGAACTAATTGATTTGACTTGATATGGATGGCTTCGTGAAACTGTTGTGGATTAGGTGGGGCCTAAATATATTATCAGCCTTAACTTCCCTACTAAAACACTCGGATTCTGATTGAGTCTGTGGCGTAGTTCCTGCCAAATCCCTCCGTGATGCTAAAACCACTATTTTCGAGAGAAGACAATCAATAGCCCACGACATCCGAAAACATGGTGGTAGAAGTTTTTGTGTAGACACGAATGAGTGAGACTCTCAGAAGCCCGACCTGTGCTGTTCTGCGGACCTTACACCACAACACCTAGCACCTACTTTTCGCGCTAGTGCAGAGGGATATTTAGATGTTCAAATAACTCACAGGCATGTCGCGCCTCCCCGGCCACATTATGTGTTATTCGCTAGACGTGGTGAAGCTCCAGGTTTGGTGGGGAACATTGGTGACCGCAGAATATAAAGCACTGACGAGCGCAACTGCTGAAGATAAACAATTGCGCCATTAGATGGCTGAGGGTCGTCTGTTAGTTGGAAGATGCGAAATCCTCCCACGTTCTCGGCCCAGGCCGAATCGTGACGCTGGAAACGAAGAAAGATGCCCATGGATCACTCCGAAGCCACCGAGCGTGGAGAAACAGCTCCCCCTGGGCCACTCCCATGCCGCTGTACCGGAGGTTCGAGCCGTTCGATTGTGAGGGGTCATCCCGGCCAGTCTATGAAGCACACTTCCATGTGTTTTTCAGCGAAACCAGATAACCGAGAGAAAAACAGCGGGACATTTTCCCGGCCAGCTGCAGGACCCGTGTCTTCGGTATTCTGCTCTACCTTCCAAGCCGGCCACACAGCATTTCAAGTGAACGGGTAAACTTCTCACGATAGTCCATATGCAAATCAGCCGGCACCATTTATATTATTCAAATGTTGCAGATTTAAGAACAACAACCGCCGCGAAGCGGGGACTTCTTGCAGTTCGTCGCTGTGCTAGGAGGGTTACCTGTGCTGCGCCGATGGGGAGTAGCTCCGCCTGCTGCTCTGGGACCGTTTTACTTGTGGTATGAACAATCCTGCAATGCAGGCACAACCCTTGGAACTTGCCGACCTACCCCTGGACGGCGCCGCGAACGCTGCACTGGCTCAAGATCCTGATGCCAAGGATACTACAGAGATTGAACGTGCTTCCAGCTGCCCGTCGACAGTAAACGGCGTCAAACGTATGGTGACAAGACGCGGTACATGCAGTCGCTGCGGCAGAACCTCTCTCCCGTGCAGCGCCAGTCCTCCGACGCACAATGCTTCGCGTGGGAGAACTGGGCACATTGGATGGGCTGCCGATGTGACGGGACGCGCAAAGGGTAGAAGCAGTAGCCTGGATGAAGCCGAATGTTTACACAACCCCGCGGCTAGGGTAGCCCTGATGACGTCGGAAAGCAGGTTCGAGTCCCTCTACCGGCAGCCTCTACGTTGCGGGCAAAGCACTCCCCGGTCTTCGACATTTGACCACAGGCCTTGTACCGCGGTCGGTGCCACCATGTGTGCTGACTATAAAAGTCTGGTGGCACCTCAGTTTTATAGATATGGACAAAGGGAGAAGCGCGCAGGTCCTGCCCAGGGAACTGTTCAAGCCCACTTTTTTGACACATTCATCGAGGCCTCGGGCGGTGTGCTGAGCTGCTACATCGGATGGCTCTCCTTTGTCCACGGTCACGCGCAGGTGATCGTTCGGTTTCACGCCTGGGAATCAAACATGCCCCTTTATTTAACAAAATGGTCGCCATCGTTGCTACAGGGCTGAAAATGAATCCTTTCATGTCAACTGTGGTACGAAGGTCTCTCTGATTTACCGACACCCGCTCCTGTCGTGCCTTGCCCGAGTGCAGCTCTTCCCTCCGAATTTCTTTACTCCGTACCTCCAACAAATTATTCACCTTGTACATTTGCCTAGTACCATCTCTCGGTAACCTGCCCTGTTATTCATGAGGTTCACCAGTTGTTGTTTTGTCTACCTATGTGCGTAGCAAAGTAGAACAAATAAGAAGAATATCTCAATGGAATCGAAGCAGCAAAAGCAAATAAAGGTAAAACAATGCAGTCTCTGGCGCTGCTTCTTTATTTACCGATGTTCCTTTTACAGAGAAGCCTTGGAGGTAATTGGAAATGAAATCATGCCTCAGGGAGTGTATGCCTTTACCTTCTATGAACATGTACTATATTGAACTTTAACGTCACTGTTTCCCCACTCATTCTGAACACTATGAACTATTTGACTAAGTTAGCAAATTAGAAAGGTTGCGACTAATGTCGATGAAGTGGAGCGGCTCTAACAGGTGTTCTTCCTTCACTACTGACTTTGCGTAACAAACACAAAAAATCTCAGTCACCGTTGCCAATAACTGAACTGCCAATGCAAAACTAACCTGAAGGGTGAATATTTGTGTCTCTCCCACCTTTTCACCCTTTCTCTACATAGCCACTATATTATCCTAACAGCTCAGCAATGAAGGCCCTGGTCAAGTTATCCCTTCAATAATTTATTAAAATATTCTCTACACGGTTTTTCAGCCTCATATATATTACTTTGATATTGTGCGGTGTAAAACTAGTTAATTTCTGTCTCGCAATGGTCGGACAACACAAACCTAATTTCAAGGTGCTTGTTAGGACCTGGTATTTCTGGTCTGGCTACAGTAGGTAATACCTGGAGAATCCGTAATTGCGTACCCTACTTTACAGCTCCTGGGGAGAAAACTAGACATTGTAACAGCATGCGTTTTGTTAATATCAGGGCTACTGGTATACAGAAAAAAATGTTTCGTCGGCTTTGACATCAGCACAGTCAACGTTTTTTTGTCTTCACCGCCATACCCAACATGTATTTTATTGCCTTAGGATAGGCGGGTGCTTTCTTCGACGTCTGCATAATATTTTACAAAGTTGTAGTCTTCTTCTTTAGCCATACGAGAGACCTTACTCAATATGGCTCATATTCTGGTAATGTTCTCCTTATTCAACCAACAAAAAATGCACTGCCCTTTCACAGTGTCAAGTATTAACATCGAAGGCTAGTGCAGTCGAAGAAGCGTACCAAAGAACCACGTTTTTTACACCTCAGATAGAGCACAATCCTCGCCAGTTTTGTGAACGAAAACTAGCGGTCACTCGGAGTGTAAGTGTGACGGGCAATAAGGCGCTGTTATTTTTTTTCCATACGTCCGACTCTTCTGACTTTCGGTGTACACCACCAACCCGAACCGCTTAACCGGCGAGGACAATAGCCTGGTCACAGTAGATTGTAATACACCAAAAATGTTCCAACAGTGAGTTCATTAGGTCTAGCTCTGCATGCACGCCCCCTCTTGCTCTAACCTTGTCCATTTGCACACCCCTAAACCGGTAAGAGGGATGATCGCAGTCTCAGATATAAAAACACTGCGGAAAATGTCGCCTTTAAAGCCCTTTTTGCACAAGAAATATACGCTTCCACTGTCGTTCGGTGAGTACAAGTTTATTTCCGAACGGGATGTATTCAGAGCTGTCAGAAAAGGTGGAACGTACTGCCATTGGGCGGTGTTAGGACGCTCTGCGGCAGCGGTTTTCTGTAGTTTTTGCCCCCATTTGCTGATCAATACCCGCGGAACCTTTTGCGATTCTCGATATTGTTCTTCGAGCACAAGACATGTTTTGATTCCAAAGCGAGTTCTGATTTCCTGGCTGATAACTGCAGTATTGACGCTACTAGCCGATGCCTAAGATTTGTGAAAACGGCACCGGTGGAGGCTAAGGGTAAAAAACGTCTGAAACAGGGATTGGGGGTTCCTAGAAGGAGCATGAAGGCTGTCCCGAGTAGAACGGTGTCTCTTGCGTTAAACAAGAATGATTTACTTGTACAGTTTTGCTGTAATAATGTCTGCAAATCTGTAGGGATTTGACTATAAATCACTCGCTCGTGAACTTGACTTCATATATTAAATAATCTCGATTTCCCCGTAGTGAACAAGATGTAAACAATTTGGCCGAACTAGTGACATCTTCCCCCAATTCCTAAATTATTTCTAAATTTTCAATCCTAAGATGACAACTCAGATAACTAAGGTTACGATGAGTCGGACAGGTGACAATCGGTCGCGGATAGATGGCCGAACGCCAGTTAGCGCAGAAGGTCTTCGTTGACATGTGAACTGGAAACTATGCCCATTTCTGGAACTTTTGAAGCGTCGATCGTCACGACCATGTAATCATGCTGACTCATCAGGATTACTGAGACCAGATTGCACTGGAGAGTTACCGTTGGGCGGGTATGAACAAATGTGATAAAGGAGAACCGTTGGGCTCCCTTGATGAGACAGTCCAGGATTGATGCCGGAAACATGGCGGCGAATGAACGTGTGCTCGCTTCCGCTGTCGCAAATGACACGCAGCGCCAGCTGACCTGTAAGTCACTCTGGCAAGATGCCTGTAGTCTGCACGTATGGGGGGGTGAGCGGTATCGGGTAGGTTTCAGGAAACCACAGGTTTCAGGAAACCACAGGAAAGCATCATCGAACACTGCGCCCCGTCAGATGAAGTCTGCTGATCGTCTCAGTGAACCCGTGTTTAGCGGCACCATACTGTCGCAGATGCTACGGAAGAGGGAACCCCGACAGGCTGTAACCTGTTCCTTGGGATGGTCATGAGCAAGTGCCTGCAGCGGGAGGCGCGAGGTATCCCGCGCCCCCGGTCTTGTGCAAGCGGTCTCTTTGTTACCATCCTCAACAGCGTGATTAGCCAAGAAGACATATGTGACCTTTTTTGGAGATCTTTATATAGCGTATTATTTCTTTTCTACACAGAAATGGTTAAAGTGTCATCTGCACCCGACGCACCGGAAGTAAGCTAAAAAAGTGCGCCGCACGTGTGACCACGCAAGAAGCAGCAGAACTGTTTGGACAGGTTGCGGTGTGGGTGTGAGTCGAGCGGTAACGCGGCAAACTTGAAAAGTATAGAGGATGCACCATAGATATAACTACCTCCATTAAAGCTATGAGGTTTTCTCGTCGACGCGCGCACTCTTTGTACGCCTCTTGCAGCTAGCCTGTACAGGCTCCATAATTAAAAATAGCACAACATTTCATTTTGAATAAATAAATTACTGTGTGTGTTTAAAGCAAAGGATTTAAATGGGTCGCGAATCCCTGCGTGCCTCTTTAAAACACAATGGAGAAATGCCGATTTTTTTAAGCGATGAATATACTTAGCGTGTAGAGGTAAAGAAAAACGCTTTCTAGGGTCAGAACAGAGCCAGAGTCCCTCGCCTAATGAAGGCGACGGCAATCCATTTGCACCATTTCCAGCACTGCGGAGGCAGTGGGGATTTGAACAGGAGTGCATTAACGAGAAATTAGATGGTAAAATTCTTCACCCCTCCGCCTAACGATGACGATAGCTGAACACGAAAGCTTCTCTGTCCAAATCAAAAGAATAAGGGCAAAACACAAAGTCGCTGCGCTCAAACATAGTTAGAATAAATGTCAAGTGGCAACGAATCGCGGTACCAACAGTCCGCCAGGGAACGTCCAAGCTCAATAAGACCCCAAGAACTCCCTCAGAAAAAAAAATATACTCGTTAAACCATGGACGCCATTAAATGGAGGGGAGGTGCATGCTATTTTAGGTTGACTCCAAAATGGCACCGCAAGTATTTTTGTGACAGACATTGGTTTGCTCGGAAAGTGCTGCCGAGATATGCACTATGTTTGTGTATAGGGTTTTTCTAAATACATTGGTCGCATGCCTGCAGGGTGACGCCTGTGGATCTTTGACTGCGTGGAAAATCGAACGTTAGGTGGAAATTGGCATTGTTTCATTCACATTTGGATGCAACCCAGCAAAACGGCCGAGTGCTTTAACACGCTTCTCCTGATACAAAGGCTGGATAATAGACGCCCGGAAGGATAAAGGACACTGGAAAAGACTGAAGAAAGTCTTTAACAAAGAATAAAGTGTTTTGTTCGTTTTGTCTGGTGACAATTTTTGCAGAAAGTGTAGGAGTGACGAAAACATTCTAGCTCTCCTCATACCGCTAACTGAGATTGTGACACCAAAAACAGGTACACAGAAACCACAATTGCTGGTGTACGCATGCCCTATAAGCTAAGAGCGCATTTTTTTCAGGGGAAGTAATATGCGGTATGTTAATTGGTTTTTTTTTTATTTGACCTAGCTGCCTGGTGCTCGACGTTCACAACAACACGACCTAGGTTGAAAGAAAAAAAGAGGTTATTCTTGTATATTTATGTGGTCTGGTAATTCAAATATCATTAGGAGGAAGACAGATTTTAATGTTGCCTTTTTCTGCGCCCTGCAAGATGCAGAGATTATGTACCCTTACCGACTGCCGCCTTCCTACAAGGAAATAGAAGCATTGGAGCATCAAGAACCTCTACGTCGGCTCTCCCTTCTGCGAAAACAACGCTGGCGGACCGGTATTAGACAATTGCGGACCTTTTCAAGGCTTTGCGCGTTGCAAGATGCCGAGATTATGTACCCATACCAAACACACGCTTTCCTAAAAGAAAAAAAAAGCCACTGGAGCTGCAAGGAAGCTCTATGTCCTCTTCCCTTTCTTCACCGTCACCATCTTCCTGTTTGGGGAACCCTGAGTATATTCGAAGCAGCGATGGGGTAGACTGAAGTTTCCATTTGTTTTCAGTTCGTCTTTTAAATGCAGAGCATTTCTTAGCCTCGCCTGTTCCTGCGTCGGACGTGTCAACAGTTTCGCGTCCGCAGCAGGTGCGCCTCTCCTTCCCTCCTCGCTCTCAACACAGCTGCGCGCGCGCATGCGTCGTATTCATCCAAGTTCGCTGCGTCGCGATCATTTCCGCGTAACAGTGCGTAATAGCAGCGCGGTGGGGCGTAGAAGGGCGCGCTGCTTGCGCATGCGCGCTCTCCCCCCGTACTACTGCTCTCCTCTACTGAGAGCACTGCAAATATAGCGGCTAGCGGTCGCTCGTGTTCAGTCACTGCGTTGCTCCTTCCTTCTTTGGTTGACGCTCGCTGCCACGTTAAAAAAACTCGTGTCTGCTACTCCAGCATCACGAAGAAGAGATGAAAGCAACACTGCCTTCATCAGTACTGAGGCCCAATGCTCATCTTTACTCGTGTTCCCCTCGCGGAAGGCGGGAATTTTTTTTGTTGACGTTCACTTCGCGTGCCTTCGTTGTATCAGTAGCTTCTTGGCGTAGTTTGAATGAGTGAAGGACATAAGGCGCACTCGTAGCATATGCTCCCGTCTCGGTTTGTAGTGCAGTGGCAAGTGCGCCACGTACCTCCCGTGGCGGCCAGAGAGTCCTGGGATCGAAACTGGTGCCGCGTAACTATTTTTATAGTGGACTGCGCTGACGTCAAAGCACCTGGGCAGTAGAGTGCGGACGGCAGAACAATCGACACGAGGGAGGGAAGGACAGAGCCCCGAGCTTGAGATGCTTCGACTCTAAAAAAAGCACTGGCATCAAGCATGCTCTATGCCCTCCCATCTGAAAACAACGCTTGCGGACCGTTCTTAGACAAATGCGGATCTTTTTCAAAGCTTTGCGCCTTGCAAGATGCCGAAATTATATACCCATACCGACACACGCTTTCCTAAAAGAAAAAAAAAGCACTGGAGCTTCAAGCAAGCTCTGTCCATCCCCATGCAAAAACAACGCTTGCGGACCGTTCTTAGACAAATGCGGACCTTTTTCAAGGCTTTGCTCCTGCAAGATGCAGAGATTATGCCACCCGACCGGGTTCCCTTGCCGACACACGCTTTTGAAAAAAACCACTGGAACATCAACCAAAATTGGTGTCCTTCCCCCCTCGAAAACAACGCTTGCGGACCGTTCTTAGACAAATGCGGACCTTTTTCAAGGCTTTGCTCCATCCTGCAGCTGGCTTTAGATGCTAAAGAGATTATGTACCCTTACCGACACACGCTTTCCTAAAAGAAAAAAAAGCACTGGAGCTTCAAGCAAGCTCTATGTCCTCCCACTGCGAAAACAACGCTTGCAGACCGTTCTTAGACAAATGCAAACCTTTTTCAAGACTTTACGCCAAGCAAGATGCAGAGATATATACCCTTACCACACACACTTTCTTAAAATAAAAAAATAAGCACTGGAGCATCAAGCAAGGTCTATGCCTCCCACTGCGAAAACAACGCTTGGGGACCGTTCTTAGACAAATGCAGACCTTTTTCAAGGCTTTGCACCTTGCAAGATGCCGAGATTATGTACCCATACCGACACACGCTTTCCTAAAAAAAAGCACTGGAGCATCAATTAAGCTCTATGTCCTTCCCACTGCAAAACAACGCTTGCGGACCATCCTTAGACAAATGCGGACCTTTGCAAGGCTTTGCGCTTTGCAAGATGCCGACATTATGTACGCATTCCAACACACGCTTCCTAAATAAGAAAAGCACTGGGGAATCAAGCAAACTCTATGTCCTAACTACAGCGAAAACAACGGTTGCGGACCTCGTAATACAACTGAGGACTTTTTTTAAGGCATTGCGCCTTGCAAGATCCCGAGAATATGTACTCATACCGACACACTCTGTCCAAAAAGTAAAAAAAGGGCCCATCTCCCCGCGAGGAGGACTCGAGCAAATGCGTCGCATAGGGGGGTGGGTGTATTGCGTTAACGTTTAGTGTTTGGTGAGTTGGTGGTAGTGAATGTTTTGTATCAGCAGCTTCTTGACGTGGTTTGAATGAGTGAAGGATATAAGGCGCTTCATAGCCTTTCATTCTGTGTCGGTTTTGTGGCGCAGTGGGAGAGCACCATGTACCTCGCATTTCGCCCACAGGTAGTGAATGCGTTGTATCAGCAGCTTCTTGACGTAGTTTGAATGAGTCAAGGATATTAGGCGCGTTCGTAGCCTTCTCTTCTGTGTCGGATTTGTGGCGCAGTGGGTAAGGCACCATGTACCTTGCGTTCCGCCTGCAGGGTCGTGGGATCGAAACCAGGCGCCCTTAACCTCTTAAATGACCGTAAGGTTTCTATTGAATATAAAAGAATGACTTCTCCAGAAACAATATTTATTATGCTGTGAACACAACTAGAACCGAGAGAAACCCCTGCAGTTGCAAGGAACAAAAAATACTGCTATGGGAATATTCTTCCCTGTGGGCGTTCAAGGGGTGTCCTACTTTAAAGGAAACTTCGCGAAGCCAGAGCCGCGCAGAGGGAACCTTGTATGTTGTGCAAGTTATCTTGGACCGATTGTGGCTTTTTGCTCTTGAATATATGAACGGCATGTAGGGCGCTGCCGCCTGTGAGAAAAGGGGCGTGGCTTATGAAAGCACATCTTCCCATCCTAAGAATAAAGGCTTGGATCTTTTATCTCCTGCATTGTGCCAGCCCTTATCTTTCCTTGCTTCAGAAACTGGTTTCCTTGTTTCGCAAAAGGTTTACTTGCTCTACAAGAATTTTTCTTAGACAAATGAGAATCTTTTTCAAAGCTTTCCGCCTTTCAAGCTGCCGAAAAATATATACCCATACCATCACAACGCTTTCCTAAAGAAAAAAAAGCACTGGAGCTTCAAGCAAGCTCTATGTCCTCCCCAGTGCAAAAACAACCTTTGCGTACCGTTTTTAGACAAATGCGGACCTTTTCAAGGCTTTGCGACTTGCAAGGTGCCGAGAATATGTACTGATACCGATACACGCTGTCCAAAAAGTAAAAAAAGGACTGAAGCATCAAGCAAGCTCCATGTCCTCTATTCTGCAAAAACAACGCTTGCGGACTGTTCTTAGACAAATGCCAACCTTTTTCAAGGCTTTGCGACTTCTTAGATGCCGAGATTATGTACCCATTCCGCACACACGCTTTCCTTAAAGAAAAAAAAAAGCACTACAGCATCAAGTAAGCTCTATGCCTTCCCGACTGCGAAGACAACGCTCGCGGACTGTTCTTAGACAATGGCGGACCTTTTTCATGGCTTTGCCTCTCAAGACGCCGAGATTATATACCCATTCTGACAAACGCTCGACTAGAAGTAAGAAAGGACTGAATCATCAAGCAAGCTCTATGCCCTCTATTCTTTGAAAACTACGTTTGCCGACTGTTCTTAGACAAATGCGGACCTTTTATTTGCTTTACACCTTCCAAGATGCTGAGATTTTGTATCTATACAGACGTACACTTTCCTAAAAGAAAAAAGCACTAGACCATCAATAAAACCCGATGCCCCCCCTACTGGGAACACAATGCTTCCGGACCGTTCTAAGACAAATGCGGACCTTTTTCTAGACTTAGCGCCTTGCAAGTTGCCGAGATTATGTACCCTTACCGGCAAACGCTTTCCCTAATAAAAAAAAAGCACTGGAGCCTCAAGCAACCTTTATGCCTTCCCCACTGCGAAAACAACGTTTTCGGACCGCTCTTATACAATTCCGGACCTTTTTCTTGGCTTTGCACCTTGCAAGAAGCCGAGACTATGTACCCATTCCGACCAAAGTTGTAGTAAAAGTAAAAAAGGACTGAAGCATCAAGCAGGATATATGTCCTGTATACTGCGAAAACAACGCTTGCGGACCGCTCTTAGAAAATGTCGGACCTTTTTCATGGCTTTGTTCATTGCAATATGTCGAGATTATGTTCCCATTCCAACAAACGCTGTAATAAAAGTACAAAAGGATTGAAGCATCAATCAAGCTCTATGTCCTCTATACTGCGAAAACAACGCTTGCGGACCGTTCTTAGACAAATGCGCACCTTTTTGAGGTTTTACACCTTCCAAGATGCGGAGAATTTGTACCTATACACAGAAACACGCTTTCCTAAAAGAAAACAAGCACTCGACCATCAATCAATGTGATGCCCCCCAACTACGAACACAATGCCTCCGGACCATTCGTAGACAAATGCGGACATTTTTCAACGCTTAGCTCCTTGCAAGATGCCGAGTTTATATGCCCTTACTGGCACACGCGTTACTAAAAAAAAGCGCGGTAGCATCGATCAAGTTCTATGTCCTGCCTACTGCGAAAACAGAGCTTACGGACGGTTCTTTGACAAATGTGGACATTTTTCAAGGCTTTGCGCCCTGCAAGATGCAGAAATTATGTACCCATTGACAAGAAGACGGCGCCCTTCAAGGACAACAGGCAGCTTTATTGAGCGTCTCACAGACCACCCTCAGTTCGCCTCCATGACCGAACATGAAGAGTACGATGACGAAGTGCACGAGCCGGGCCCATACCCCAAGCACGCAATGCAGGCCCAGCGCCACCATTCAATGTCACTTCTTTTTCCTCTAACAACAAAGTTCCAACAACCTGCCCCCTACGAAATTGGCAGGGCGGGGTTTATGAGTTTGCCTCAGAACGCACTTCTAAGGGGTACAGCATCCGAATGGAACGCTGTAACTGCGATCCATCAGCGAGTTTGACGGAGCAGGCTCTAATCTTTCCGTCGCGTCCAACGTGAAGATCTGTGATGCACGCCAGTCTCCAGGCTTGGCGAGGCCTGAGAGGATCATCGACTAATACGATGTCTCCTGCTCTGACAGCTGCTGTTGACTTGATGGGGCGAGACGATAGCTCCAGCAGGTACTCGGTTGCCCATCTTCGCCAGAAGGTTTCCAGGAGATCTTGCCTTTTTTCCCACAGGTTATGAAGATGCGGATGTTGGAAACGACAGAGATCTGATGATGTTGGGCAAGGAGCAGAGGTCAGCCGGTTCCCTGTTAGAAAGTGGGCTGGAGTCAGTGGCTCGGGTTCCTGGCTATCGTTGAAAACATGAGTGGCCTGGATTTATAACGGCCTCCACTTCGGTGAGGAGGGTAACAAGTTCCTCTCTTGTCACACATTGTTGTCCCAGAGTCTTTTTCAGTGCTAGCTTTCACCGAACGGATGAGGCGCTCGTAAAATCCTCCCCACCATGGCGCCCGCTGCAAGATGAATTTCCATTCAATCTTGTGGTTGGCAAAGGTGTTTTTCACTTGTGGATCACGGATTGTCTCCCAAAGTTGTGTGACTTCCTTTTTGCTGCGTTTTAAGGTGAGGGCGTTATCGGTGTACACCACAGAGGGAAAACCTCTGCGTGAAACAAAGCGACGAAACGCATTCAAGAAGGATGGCGCGGTCTGGTCGTCTATGAGTTCAAGATGTATAGCCCTGATTACCGCGCAAGTAAACAGCACCAGGTACACCTTTGTGAACTTTCGTGCCGTGCGTACAAACAGTGGTCCCACGAAGTCGATTTCGACAACAGTGAACGGGTCGGTTTCTGTGACTCTGTCCTTTGGCAAAGGGGGAACCACTTCCTCCATGGGTTTTGCATGGTGCCGTCGACAAACAGTACATTCAGAAATAACTTTCTTCACAAGCTGTCGTCCCTGAAGAATCCAGTACCGCTGTCGAAAGTCTACGAGCGTGTCTCTCACACCGGCGTGTAGAAGCTTACGATGATGTTTCTGCACAAGAAGCTTAGAGTAGAAGTGTTGCTTCGGCAGAATAATGGGATGGCGCTCCAAATACAACCGCTGACTGTGGTGTATTCTTCCAGACACGCGCAGCAGAGCCTCGTCATCGATAAATATGGTAGTGTTTCGAAGGGGAGAAGCGCGAGGTGGCAATTCTCCCTTTTGTACCGCTATGATGTCGTCGTGGAAAGCTTCTGCTTAAACAGTTCGAAGCCAGAACTTCTCCGCGTTATCGATCTCATTTGGAGTAAGGGGTCTTTTCAGCACGCTTTTGTGACGTAGCTTGTCGAGAAAGCGGAGAGTCGATGCCGTCGTTCGGATTAAACGAACCCCAGCAAACCGCGTTACGTTCTGTAGATATCCTAGAGATGTCGGCAATCGACGTTGCAGATGTCCAGGAGACGTACCGTTTGGGTCGGACTTACATATACTCAACGTTCCCACAACTGCAGAAAACCCGTCCAAATCACACGAGGGATGACGTACTATAGACGTCTCATGGTACTTTTATACGCTGTTTACGGGACGTTACCTTAGTGGTACGTCTTATGGATATTGTAGTGGTACATATGCAAGACGTATTGGTACGTCTACTCTACATTGTATTGCTGTCTTTGGCACAGACATTGCTTTGTTAAATCCCCATCTAGTCTACGTTAGTATGATATTGTCGAGATGAACCTGTATGCATTAAATTTACATTCTTTATACATTATTTAGGAGCTTCGCCAGCCCTCTTTGCGAGGTTGCCTACGTGTCGTGGGCACTTGTGCTTCAAATACATGCCTTCATTCAGCACTGTTTATTGTTACTTGGTGCCTGGTTACTAGAATAATGTGATTACACTTTCGAAGTGTTGCATACAACTTGAAGTCTCATGTGAAGAGCTAAGCTGACATAAACTCCTTGCAGAAGCACACAAATCACAGCTCCAAACAAGAAATGTTGCATCGAAAACAAGTGGCACCAAGTAACAGCAAACCAGCCCTGATCAGCACAAGTGCCCTTGACACTAAGGGAACCTAGTGTCATCGCATTCCAGGTTCGGACCACACAGCACGGCTGCACTGGCCTTCTGTAAATAAACTATCAGAGAAATAATTAGAAACTAATTAAAATGATGGTCTTGCCAAGCTAGCTGTAAAGCTCGGCCAAAAGAAAGCTTGCAAAGTACACATAAAACAAATCAGTTGAGGTAAAACAGTTTATATTTACTTCAAAATTATGCAATATGGTTTTGCAACACAACCAGTTTTGATGCTAATATTATATATATATATATATAGATAGTATATATAATTATATATAATATATATATATCTGCCTTGGCTTAAAGGGTACATATTTTATAACAAGAATAACACAAATTTGCATGACATTAAATAAGTCACACACAGATTGCCAAAAAATAGGGAAGAAAGCAAACATCAACCCAGGTTACAAAAACAAGACAGTTATGCAACCTAAAATATCTCACACTAAGTGAAATGGTTAGAAAACAATACAAAAAAAATATGTGGAACGACACAAATGCTTGAATGGTACATGGTCACAAGCAAGCAAACAAATTAATGTAACTCTAAATAATTCACAGCTAGTGAAAAAAATGAGAAGCAATAAAGCAATAGCAGGTAGGAAACAAAGTGATTGAATGGTAATTGTGAGTGCCAGATAATATAAGTGACTTCAAATAAACAAATGCTTATGAACACTAGAAAAACTTGTATATACAGAAATGATTCTACGGTGGTTACAAGAGCAGTATAAATTTACGTGACTAAATAATTTACACCTAGTGAACTAGCAGGACAACAAAAAAACTTTGGAAACAAAGAAATTATTGAGTAGTGGTTAGGAATTCAGCACAAAGTTACACTACTTCAATACTTTACACAAAGCGATATACTTTGGGAACAAAGAAAAAATGTGGAAACTCAGTTACGACATGAACATAACACCTAGTAATATGATTGAGGAACAATAAAACAATAAAAATGCTTGGAAGCACAGAAATGATTAAATGGTGGTTACTATTGGAACAGCAGAAATTTACGCTTTAAATAATTTACACCTTGTAAAATGGTAGGAGACCAATAAAACAATTTAAAAAAGCTTATAAACACACAAATGATTGAATCGTGGTTGGGAGTACAGTAAAAAGTTACACGACTTCAATATTTCACACAATGTAGAATGCTGCAAAAACAATGCAAGAAAAAAATGCGCACACAGAAATGATCGAATGGTAGATACCAGAGAAATTTACACGACTAAAAATTCACACCTAGTGAAATGTTTGAAAACAAGAAAACAAAAAAAAAGCTTCGAAGCACAGAGTGATTGAATGATGGTTAGAAGAACAGCTGTGACCTTAAATAACAGAGAAATGATTGTGGAACTATAGCACAAAAAAGCTGAGAAACACAAATGATTGAATGGTGGTTACGAGTACACTCCAAATTTATACAACAAAATTCCACCTTGTTTATGATGGGGAAGAGTAGAAAAAGGTGATATATAGAAATGAGTGAACGGTGATTACAAAAAGAGCACAAATTTACGTGACTAAATAATTCCACTCAAGTGAATTGTTTAGGGCACCATGAAAACAAATGTATACAAAGGTGGGTTGTCTTGGGCTGTCTTTGCTTGGGCTGCCTTTGCTTGGGCAGTCTTTGCTTGGGCTATCTTTGCTTGGGCAGTCTTGGCTTGGGCAGTCTTTGCTTGGGCAGTCACACTGCAGCTTGTGTCTGAAGTGTGAAAGTAAAACAAATGGCCCCTTTCTAAAATGAATGCAACATATTTAAGAGCACTCATTTCTTTGCAGCGTTAGCAATAATTATCCCTTGCAGAATTACAATAGCAGACGTCTTACCAACCCACAGAAAGTGTAATCACACTACGCAAAGCTCTTATCGTGAGGGGAAGCACTCAGGTGTGCCCCCAAAATCCTAGTACACCAGGGTCCCTCCCCATCAAATGTTTACAAGGAGTTCCTGACAATTGTAACCTTCCAGAAAAAAAGTGCGTGCCAATCCAACCTCTGAAGGTAAAGCGAAGCTGCAAATGACACCCACATGATTACCCATGCGACGTCACTTGAATTCACACACGTGGCTCTACAAGTGAAACCAGAGACAAGTGACATGCACTTAATCACAGCTCACGTGAGCTTCCTCCAATTTTTACTCACACTTGGCGTATGCACAAGGCCCGCACACAGCTGTACATGTGCCATGGGCAGCGTACAGCGGCATGAGATGTCGCATGATGCTCTCACATGGCATTAAGCAAGAAGGCAGGGGAAGCCACAGATGTGCTCGGTGGGTGCCCCGTCTGTCACCCTCATCTCCGCATGGGTTCGAAGCTCAATCGGTAAGAAGATCTCAACGGGCTCTCTCTACATTTTTCTATTCATCAGTCAGGTTCGTTTCCTGGTGGTGCCAATCAACTTCTTTTATTTGTTCGTGGCAGTTTTCTGTTGACACAAATGGGCATGAAAGAAACCTCGGGGGGTAGAGATACAAAGCTAAACATAGTTTATATATGCGCTTCACTGGGCCCTTTGTAAAGCTTGAGCTACAGCTTTACTAGCTAGCTTTACAAAGCTAGCAAAGTTTTGCAAAATTAGTGTAGTGCTATTTTTAAGTGAACACGAGGTGTCACCTCGCAGTGGAGGCAAAGTTTCCTGCCCCCACCTAATTTAGGTATATGAGCACAGAAATTTCCAATACGGCCTAATAATGAGGTCTTAAAATCTTTTTATTGAGAATGACTTCAAAAGACTGTCGTTCCTGTTTTCCAAGCGATATTTTTTTAAAAATATTCGTTGCCTGTTTTTTTTTTGTAATTGTACTGGATCTCAATAGATCCCATAATAGCTCTAAGTACCTCTTTATTCAGATATGCTGGAACATCCCTGGTGTTTCTAAATACTTCTATTCAAAGGTACTTTCTTTACCTACGTACTATGCTACTGCGCACAATCCCTCAGCAAAAAAAAAAAAAAAAAATCTGAAGGATGTGTATTTCACAACACACTTGCTTGTGAGAGAGCTGCAGAAAATACCATGGATGCAACAAAATACCGGAATGCTTTTGTCAGGGGGGAAAGTTGCTGGGCTAAGCCAATTAGCCATGGCCAGACCGCGTTTTTTTCTGTCAAGACATGTTCTCTTGTTCTTGTGTTTTTTTTCTCTTTTTTTTCTCGGGTTTGTTTAATTACCGTTTGTAAATTTGTATCCTTCATTCAATGCTTTGTTTTGAATGTAACACACTTTGTACTTGCCAACCTGCTTGGTCCACGGACAGCAGTATCTTATAAATAAATAAATAAACATTTGACATCTCACCCCACGATATCAGTGCCCTTCATGCTCTTCTTCAGGCCACATCACGTTTTTTCTTTCCCTTTTCTTTCTTTCATCGGTTCTCACTGTCATTCCTCCCAGTGCACCTCTGTTGCCATTGCCTCTTTTTTTATGACAGAAGCAATAAAAAAGGCCGGAAATCTGGCGTCACCGTGGCCAAGAGATAGCAGGCACAAGGAATGCCACAAAAGAAAGTAAAGCAATTGATTTTAAAATAATTGGTTACAAATGGCTGCAGGCATTCATTGGACATGGGCCCCTCCGAATCCAAGGCAAGCGCATGTATCCCCAACAAACTGAATGATTCAGGTCTTTACCTCACTAAAGGTGGCCCTAGTAGCACCAAAAGGCACATAATCGGGGATACACTATAAACATGTAATTTTAGTTGTGCCCGTGATAGCTAGAGCTACGATCACACAGCAAGAAAGTTTGACATCCACCTCAATGCAGCGTACGGCTACAAGGGAAAGCTATACAGATTCCTCAGAAACTTCGCAGTTGAAGAAAAATTCATCCTGGTCCAGGATGTGAACTTGGGACCACTGCTTGAATGGAGCAGTTGCTCTACCAACTGAGCTAACGTAGAGGCTAGTCGTTTGTAGACAGAGAACGATTGATCAACAGCTCGAAGTGATGTCACTTCAAGTTGTTGATTAAACGTTCGTTCTCGCGCTACAAACCATAGTTTTCTCACTAACTCACCTAGAGTGGAATCTGGCGCTAGCGTCAACGTGATTCGGCGAAGGCGCTCACGCCTACATGAGTGCCGCCTAGAGTGTACTAGAATAAGGGAGTGTCCCGAGCGGCAGCGCCGAGCCACTCCGGTTGGCGTCGACATTGCCAGGTGGCGCGACTGCGCCCTTTCGCAGCTGGTCTGGCGCAGTGAGACTACGCGTCTGGCCATGCACTGCAATCTTCTCGCGTTCTCTTTTTGCTTTCAAAGACATTCAGAAGCTAAGCAAGATTCTAAGCGGCCAAACGCAACTTTTGCTTTACTTACTGCTGCTCCAGGTCGTTCACGAGAACTGCGGCCTCGATGTGGTGAGCCATTCTGGTTGCAGGCACCTTAGTTCGATCCGCTATCCGCGATTTTGATTCACCTCGAGCTTTATATCTGGCGCGGGCGCTCCTGAATGTCAATGAACTGTCACCTGTGTTCTCCGCAACACGCTGTTAGGCAACACGCCTGACGAAAGATAATTACTTAGTTTTCCGAACTGGCAGGTGTTCAGTCCCTACACAGGGAAGAGCATCGCAGTTCTAAAAACACATCATTGCTCGCATAGCAGCATTTAAGAGTGTCAAATTTTTTAGCCTAGGTGTCGCAGTCAATTCTGATGTATTATTCAGCGCATGTGCGCAAATAAGCACGTTGACACCCACCCCCATCTCCTAAAAGGAAGTTTAGACCCACCGCATAGCACAAAAACGGAACTAACTGCTGCTTACCAATATGGTAAGGAGTCCACCATTTTTCAGAGATCAGAGGGGCTATCATGGCAAAAGAGAAATTATTTTGTGGTTTTTTTCTTGTTATAATTACTATCAAAAAAGAATAGTAACTAATGTTAACTAACAAATCTATCAACTATGCCATGTTACATGTTAAGCAAAGTTGTGTATAGCTAATGGCACAGCTTCACTTTTTTTTCAAACCCGGTTGCAATATAAATAATATACATTACGTGAACGAGATAGAACAGATTACATTTTAGTGTGGGGGCACAGTTTATTTCGCACTTTTGTCCAGTTGTACGAGCATTTGCCTATAGTTTAGCATACTTTGCAGATTGCCGTCTTTTTGAATTGCTTCTGTTGATGCTTTTGATGTAGAAGTGAATGCGGGTCGTGAGGTAAAACGCGCTCACCTCTGCCGCAACAGCCTTACAATGATCACTGCACCCAAGTTCGCACTGCTGCTTAGCCAACACCACACTCAAAATGTCAAGGAAGCTATCATAAACTCACATGCCAGTCCTTGACGAAATACACTGTCTCACTGTTTTGAAAAAACACGTCAGAACGCACCCGATTTCACCGAACGCACGTGCACCCACTGCCTTCCACGTTTCGTCCAGTCTGAAGGCCGCGGCGACAGCGCGGGCGCGGCTGACTAGCTGCGAGATCGCGCACCAGCGCCCCTAGCCATCCTAGCGGTGGTCGACGGCGCGCGGCACGCCGAAAGCAACGCTGTCTCGCCCGCTCGGGCCACTCCCCTATTCTAGTTCACTCTAGTGCCGCCATAGTGTGTAGTTCGGCCGGAAGTTCGGTGTGGCATGGCCGGCAAAGACTTTGGGGCTACTCCAATTGAGTTTTTGTTTAAAAAATTGCTGCCAAAAGTGCCGCTGTTAACAAATTTTATTTTGTATAAGACACTGTGTTAGAGGGCTTATGTTTCAAAACAAATTTGGGGGTTATGAAGAAAAAAAAAGCAGAAGTGCTGCCTTCGGCTCACGCCACCAGATACAGCGGGCCGCATCCCGGATTTATTTTTAAATATTACATACTTCAAAACTGGGTAAGGTTTGCTATGATTTTTTGTAATATCAAAGATTTAGCTAAAAAATTGTTTAGATTGTTTTAAACTGTGTTCTTGCTTCCTCTCAATACAGTATTATTATCGTATGCTATGTGTTTTGGCAGGTGAAGCAGATGCAACATAGAGATGCAAGAATTATGTAATCGCGTCGTATTTGTTTTGTCCAAGCAGATATAAAAAACTCATAGGCGGAGCCTATTACCACAAGTGAGTCTTCAAGCACGCGCGCAAAGCATTATGAAATTGAATGAACGCTTTAAATGGCAAATAACTACTGGCTTGTCGAGTAACTATGTATGTTGCCTCATTGAACCTGGCCAAGGCAGCGCATGCTTCCAGGGGTAAGTAAACGCAGCGGCGGCGACGAGCGATGCGAAAATCGTAACTGAATGTGTGCAGAAAACGGATAGTGTGGGCTAGAGTAGCTTATTGCCTAGTGGCTGTAGTAACGCCCGACGGCGACGAGCGTGGGCGGCGGTGGCAAGCAGTATTAAGCGGCATATAACAGGCCGCTGGGACCTTCGTTCGCTTTTTGCCGTCCAGAAGCAGCCCACAAGCGAGCGGCAGCGGTGATACAGTGAACTGTAGCGACGAGCAACGACGACAGAGGACATTGGCGGCAGTGTATTAATTTTTTTTTCGCTTGTCGCTGTCACCCAGTACACTCTGCTGTTGTACCTTTTGAGTTACATTTTTGGCATCGCTTATCGCCGTCACAGCATGTGGTCACCCCTTCATCTTAAGAAGCTCGCCGCTAACGCGAGCATGCGTTAAGTGCTAATCACGCTGTTATTTAGACATATCTGTGATAGCCATTGAATGCCAGAAATTGGCATCCCAAAAACGGAAAAGCACACCGAAAACAGAACTAACAAGCACTTCAGAGCCGAGAAGCCTAATCCATAGCCCTTTGTACTAGCCACTTGCTGCCAATCCGATTCTCACACTACCCACAATTCCCATGTCGGCGTGCGATCGCAGCGACACTTTCCGCTCTAGGTGATATTGAGAAACTCTATGCTACAAACAACTAGCCTCCTGGTTAGCTTAGTTGGTAGAGCAACTGCTCCGGTCAAGCGGTGGTTCAAATTCACATCCTGGAACAGGACGAATTTTTCTTCAACTGCGATGTTTCTGAGGAATCTGTATAGCTTTCCCTTGTAGCTGTACACTGCATTGAGGTGGATGTCAAACTTTCCTTTGCAGAAACTTACTCCACCTTCGGGATTCTCCCTAAATCTGGTCGATGGTGGAAATGTGCTGGGAGAAAAAAATGGCTCAAGTCCACGGTGTGAAGGTGGTTGTAAAGCAAAGCTTTAAAACGACACCCAAAACAATTGCCCATCTCACGTCACTTGAATTCACACACGTGGCTCTACAAAGAGTGAAACCAGAGATTCTGCCAGCCATTACTCGAAATTTTTGAAGGTGGCGTCCCGAACTCAGCAGCAGCATCGGCCAAGGGCGGGCTACAGCGGCGGACGCCACCGCTGTAGCCTGGCCGTGAGTCGGGAGAAAGAAGACGGATAGGAGCGTCTTTCGAAGGGTGAGACAGCGGAACCTAGCCATCCTGAAGCGCTAGCTAGAGGCTACACCACTGCACACAACAAGCACACACACCGAACAATTCGGCATGTGGGCTTAGTGATTCCCATTTATACCGATGTAAACAACAGTTAGTTTAGTAAGTTTGAGAATAGCGAGAAAGCTGAGGAAACTTTTATATCCTCTATTTACCAGAACCAGTTGCTCCTTTTGCCTTTCGTACTACCTCTTAGAACACAACCAAATTGGTATTCAGCAATAGAGAATACACAGTCCTATTCTCCCATTCGTGGCAAGCAGTGCGCAAAAGGTGGTGTTTTTATAGCGCCAGATGACTGTATGTGGCCTCTACATTTCGTTTTTTCACCCTGCAAACCAATCCTTAATGCATCTTTGCCGTACGACCACTTAATTCAGTCGTGTAAGGTTACCCAGGAGGTGCTGTCGAACAAGTTATTCAAGCCGTGCGAAGGAAGTGTGCAATGGACGCAAAGCTGGACCAAAACAGGCCCAAAATAACGGTCAGTTAAGCAGATGACAAAACCATACAAAGCCATGCCAGCCACCTCTGCGCGGGAATGCTGGGCTTTCGCCGCCTCATCTACAGTGTGCTCCGTGAGTGAAACCCTCCGCACCCCCTTTCCCTTTGCTGCGTTGGGAATTTATTGTCCTGCAAGCCGCAAAAGAACCCTTGGCTAGTAGAGCTAAAATTGTTACCTTTTCTGACGCAAGCCTGTGCCTGGCAGGAGCATGACGCAGCCATTCCCGTATAGCTGCTTCAACTTCAAAGTCAGTTGCACCATGCGAAGACTTCACAGCAGCTGTGCAAAAAGATACATTAGTGCTCATTAGTGCCACAGCAACATCAAAATCTTCACTTACAGTTGAAACATAGCCCTGGAAATTTCTCAGATCAAAACCACAAATTGACCACATGGCCACAGTGTCGCCACACTTTTAAAAGGGCCATGAACCCTAAGATTCGTTCTATTTACAAGAACTAGTCTCCAGTGACCCATTCAGTTCTATTTCAGCCACAATACACCTTTTTGAAAAGACAAATGCAAGAAATATTGAAGAACTTTTAAATTTTGGGCTACACGAAGTTAGCATAAGGCGAGTGGGGGGGGGAGGGGGGGATACATTAAGAACATATCAGTGTGTTAACTGCCCATTATCATTTATTTGACTAGCTCAAACCCGCCGCAGTCCAATGCGCAGTAATTTGCCTTGGTGCTGGCTTGGGCTGGCCCCTATTGCACAAACAAATTCCCTGACGTCACAACGAAATCGCTGGAGAGTGGCTGGGGATTTCCACCAGCTCTTCTGTTCCCATTAACATCGCAATTCCTCGAAGTTTGATATAAATTGGTATCAACTTGTTGATGCCATTTTTCCTGTTGAACAAAACTGTATTTTGTCTTCATGGCCCCTCTAAAAAAGTTCTTTTGCATTCAGTAGCGCTCAGTGCCAAAATACGTCAGTTGCTGTACACACAATGACTGCATCTAGGTTGCAATAAATTGCGTGCTTTCTAAAGCCTAAAGTGTTTAAACTAGATGAACCTCCAATTCTAGAAGTTTACCAAGCAATAACACCCACCTAAAAAATTGAGCCAACGTCCTAAAAAAAATGACTGCAGAAATTCACGATATTTAAGTAGTTGCTTGAATCCTTCTCAAGATCAGATTGATTGATTGATTGATTGACTGCAGGCTTTAATGTGCCGATGCAACACAGGCAATGAGGCCCGCCGTAGTGTAGAGCTCCAGACTAATTTTGAGCACCTGGGGATCTTTACGTACGCCGAAATCTCGTGCACACGGGCGTTTTTGCTTTTTGCCTCCAGCGGAAAAAGCGCCGCAGCGGCCAGAATCGAACCCGCGACCTCGGTGCTTAGCAGCGCTGAACCTTATAACCACTCTGAGCCATTTGCGTTGGGTATTCTCAAGATCAGTGGAGCGGCGTCAAAGAAGAAGGTGAGAAGGCAAAAATAAGGTGAGGCTTGGGCAGCCTCAACTTCTTTAGGCAGCTTTACCACTGATGGCTGTTACAGCAACAGCTTTCTGCTGCAGCATGCAA
>JABSTR010002490.1:0-32199 GCA_013339765.2 Haemaphysalis longicornis | reverse complement strand
TTATTCGCACGCAAATTGCAATGAGAAGATTGTGCTATATAATGCAACGCGAAACTGCGCAGATAACATTCACAGTACTCGATGGCGGCTTTTTGTGCGTTGAATTTCTATTCGTAACCATCGTTATCGTATGAACTCAACTCTCAACCCAAACAGTTGACATGATTACGGTGTTGAAGGCTTAATATACTTGCTAACCGCAATAAATATTATACGTGCCAGTTTGCAGACACCCGTTTTTTATTTACGGCTGTGCTACCTGCTGCTCATGCGTAGCATTAGATTCTAGAGTCTTCATAAGAGCATCTCAGAAATACTTAGGGAAGCCTACGCATTTGAATACTTATCAAGGAGCTCTGAGCACTGAAACTTCCAAATACGCTGGATAGGACGAGGTAGGTAGGCACGATCGTTTCAGCGATGCTCTAGAAAGTTGTTCTCTCTCTCCTTGCGTGTTGTAAACTAGTGCGGGGTAATCGGTAAAGCTTCGATTCAGAGCTGTCAGAAGCTGTAGGAAAATACACTTTTTAAGTCACCAAGCATAAAATGGGCGGATTTTTAGCACAGGCACTGTAGCCAGTAACAAGCGGACGACCACAAAACCACAAAAAGCCGTTCGTTCCATGCATGGGAAACGTGTAAGCCATTCCCCTGAAGGGCCGTAAAGTATATGTCGGCCAAACAGGTCGGTGCCTGAACGACCGACTGCGTGAGCATGACTACAATGTTCATAAGGTTGTCAAGGGCCACTTGGGCATTCATTGCAGCGATTGCGGTTGTAGGACCTTCTTCGACAGTTGTGCCGTCTTCGCTCATCCCGCCAACCAGAAGACAAGAGAAATAATCGAGGGTGCCGAAATAGCACGCCTGGAGGATCGTTGCGTTTGCGCGCCATCCGTGGCCTTATCCGATAAGGAGATTGGCTATCTGAGTGGGGGGGGTGGGTGCGACCTTAGTTAATGCCTCGTGTTGCCTTTTGCTCGACGTCACAGTGTTTGTGCGAAAAATATTTTTGTGTGCAAATTTTGTCATGAGCTGTTTTTTTTTGTTTCCTATCTCTGTTTGTTTTGATAGGTGTTTTTAAATTCACACATTTTTTTCAATAAACTCAGTTGGAAGTTTGCGCTTGTGCCCGTCGCCCCCCCTTTGTCCTTGTCGTTTTGTTGGCGCTACACGAAGTCACAGAAATAGCACAACACAGGTTGCTGATATTCTCAAGCACACTAACGTCTCCTCTACCGGTGCATGTACAGGGAAAGCCGAGCCATATATTTCAACTTCACCGTGATTTGGTAACACGTTCATAAGAAAATAAAAATAACAAAATTTTCAGCGAGAAAAACCGCCGCCTTTTTGTAATAGGCGGATGTTTCATGTGTTTAGATATTTGAAATGCCTTTGTATTTGTAATAGTGTCTATGCGGCATGTGTGCCTGCACTGTTAGGTAAAGTGCCTTGATATTATTTTCAAAGATAATATATACTGCGCTGGTTTTGTTGCAGTGGTTCTGCTCCAACACAACAGACGACAGTGTCTTCACAACATATAATGGGAAAATGTTTGTCGCCGAAAATCGAAAGTCATTGAAAGAACTGGTAAGTGAAGGGTACTTAAAGCTTCCTTTGACAAAGTGTAATGAGATGTTTAGGACGTAGCTGGAGGATTTCTTTGTAAGCACTAAAGGACACACCACAGCAGCATGAATAAGGTTTGAAATGGTTTATTTAGATATGTGTCGTCAGTTTTCACTGTAGTATAGTACCCATCGTCAGATCCATCTATATCCTCGCCTTCCTCGTGCATGACTTGCGGGCCCAAATAGATTTGACCGCAGGCGCCTCAGCACGCGCTAGAACTGGTAGGAAGGGACATTGCGAACTTAAATCCCGCAAGGACCCCACCATGACTGCCAACTTTAGACAAATCTCGCTCACGCCGACGCTGCGTAAATTGCTCTAAAGAACGGCGGCCACCCGTCTCATCCACTATCTAGAAGACAATTTTTTCCGCCCACGCCTTAGAGGATTTCGCCCTAACCTTGCTGCACACGAAAGGCTGGACTTGCTGCGAAGGATGCTCAATCCCAGGTGCACCAAGCGGCCAAGCATATTGATAGCATTTGATCTAAGGCCTTTGTCAAAGTGTCCGGGACCAAGCTGTCATCGAGGCCCTTTAAGAAGCGTACCCAGGGAAGGCTTCTAAACTCTGTTCCTAGCTTTCTGGGCGACCGCACCTTCGAGATTAGTTCCAGCCGTCGTGACGCGATTTCCCCCAACCGAATGGGAGTACCACAGAAATCTTTATTTCACCCTTCGTATTTAACGTGGTCATGACCCGACTAGCTGGGCGCCTAGCCGAAGTCGGTGGAGTTCACTTAACAGCCTTCACCGATGTCACACTATTGGCTGAAGCTGGAGAGAGCACTGCTGTACAGACCGATCCGCCTGTCGGATTCAGGCGGCAGCGATGACGTTCGAGTAGCATCTATCCACCACGGGCACAAGTGTCCATGGATGAAACCATTTACACTCTGTATAAAGGGGCACCCACGGAGAGCGGGAAGGTACGACTCTGCATGGGTGGTCAACAGCTCATGCGATCGGAAGACGGATAGATCCCCATCTTGGGGGTTCGAGTGAGCGAGAAGGGACGTGCGGAGGAATGGCTCAGACAGCTAAAACCATTGTGGCAGCAATATCCCCATGTGACCAAAAGAAAATCAAATAAATTTGGAGGCGCCACATCCAGATTGCCTGCGACCTAGTGCAGGCCGTCCTTGTGTTGCGGACTGCGTACGGTGCAATGTGGTTTATTCTCACAAAAAAGCAAACGGCCCAACTTGAAGTGATGTACAGGGTGCGCTTTGCATAGTCACTGGTCTCCGGGTCACACGAAAGAAGAGCTGTACCGGTACGCTGGCCTGCCAACACTCGATGCGAACATCAACAGCCGTGTGCAGGGTGCGGAGGAGCTCCGTGGCCTTACCCGAGCAGGACAGCACCTGCTCTTAGAAGACGGCTTCGAGAGAGAATAACTTTTTCTGGTGAGGCTGAGTCCTAGCGATTGTCGCGGAAGGCGCGCCAGGCAATGTTGAGCCCCAGTGGTGGTCAGGAGCTCGGGCGCGGAGCTCCCGGTCACCTCCAGCCCCGTAGTGGGAGGGTTTGGCAAACGCAGCTGGAGTAAGCAGGAGCATTCCCAAATAGGGTCTGGCATGGTATCTCGAGCGCCCCATACCGGGGAGACCCCAACATAGAAACACGCTCTTATTGCACCTCTCGAGGTCCGCAGCATTGATGAAATAACATACGGACCACAGCACTGTTTATTGAACCTTGGGAGGATGAAGTGGGGACGGAAGCAAGTCCCCTAACTAATAAGACGAACCGACTAAAGCACGCGCACTAGCGACGCACTGTTGCACAGGCTGAGGTGGACACAAGCGGCGAAAATAAAGCGCTCCATATATTTGTGGACGCCTCCTGGCTCTCCGACAATTTGACCGCGGGGATCGCTGCTCATTGTGAAAATACAGGCGCACACAGCACCTTTTTGCTTAAACTACGGTAAGGGCCACCAAAAACAGAGCTAAGGCTTCATGCCACGCTGGAAGGTACTCAGCTTTCCTGAAAGGCAATTCGCATGGAGCTCGGCGAATCCCAAGAAATTACCATTTATTCGGACAGCAACATGGTAATTTCAGATCTCAAGGAACTTGCACAACGCCAGAACACGACACATAAATCAACGCGCCGAGTGACCGGCATTTGAGCCGTCATAAAGCGGGTCTCAGGTCAGGCAGCCGACCTTGGTAGGCAGCAGCCCCACGGGCTGGCGAGCGGCACAACTTGGTCAAGGGGCTCAACCACGAGAGTTCGAGAGTGCAGAAAACGAAAGGCGGCAAATGAAACAAAACGTCGCCGATTCAACCTTCTAGCTGCCATCCCCAAAACCGACGACCCGTTACCCAAAGCACTGTATAAGGAAACCTTCGATACAGTTGTCGTCAGTAAAGCCCAGTCTGCCCATGCCATAGCAGATAAACCTATTGCTTTGTGGCAGTGGCGACAAAACTAAGTTACCCCGACCGCCCGCCGTCACCACCGTTCACCACGCAAGAAGGTCTAAAAATGGGGAGTGAAACTACCGTGAATGAAGTGTATCACCTCGTTTGGGAGTTCGAGGGTCTCAAGTCCACGACACCCCGCATGGGTCAATTTGTGTATTCAAGGTGACGGTATTGGCGACACCGCGGTACCCCAACCCGCATACGCGCGCCGTATTCTAGAACCAATGTGGTCACCAATGGTGGCGGTCGCAGCCGTGGTGGAGTTCGGCTGATGGCCTTCTTGTCTGTTTGCGAGGCAGGGAGGTCCGGGACCTCTCTCGGCATCACAGTAAACCGAGTGAAGAAAGTACCCCCCAGTCTCAGCTTTATTTTTATGCCATTAAGTATTTTTGAACACCCCTCCAGATGATCTGTCCATGAAAAAGGGCCGCACCGATGTTCCATTTCTCTTTTCCAAACATCACTCGCCAGAAACCTGACAACTATTTTTGTATAAAATCAGTAAACAAAACAAAATGTGTTTCTTCCTTCCAGTCAGTATTCCTCGTCTCCAAGTTCCCTGAGGAATTCTTGGCAAATCTTTCCAAGCTAAAAAAGCGGACAGGTGGTGAAATTAGTCGAAGTAAATACCCAGCAGCAAGCATAAATCTCCTGACCGAAACTGCATGGCAGATCTGGACATCAATTTCATACCCCACCGCAGCCTCAACAGCATCCAGCACGTGATAGCTGAGACAGATCTGCTAAACTAAAGAGTGGCCGACCCTCTGGAAGGCTTTAAGGATAAATGCGTTACAGGCGTAAAGAGAATCGCCAGCCGCCGGAACAATGTAGAAATATTAACGAAACACATAAACTTAATCAAAGCTTTCTGAACATACCAATGCTGGTTTCATTCAGGTGGAATTCGTCCCTACATACCTAACTCGCTCACCGCTGCTTCAAGTGCCAGTGGTTAGGAACGGTATAAACTCTTGCCGCGGCAAAACAACCTGGGCGAACTGCATCGCACAGGACCACCGCAGCGACAACTGCAACACCACCACCTAACTGCCGGGGACAGCACGCGGCATACTCCCAGACCAACGGAAAATTTCATCAAGAAAAGAAAATGATCTCCCAGAGGCCCCAAAGAGCTCTGCCTCTTTCTACCTGGGGATGTACGCCGACGCAGCTCGCCGGGGAGCGGAGCTGCGTCTGGTTTCCGTGGGAAGCAGTCAGCGAGACTGACCAGGTGCCTCTCTCGCCTCTTGCCGGGTTGCCGCTGGCAGCCCAAGCTGTTACTGCACCATCTTCCAAAGAGGTAGCAGTTGCAATAGCAGCCAGCACCGATGGGGATAAAGCAGCTCTTGCCGTCTCTGCCTTTCCGGCCTCATGACACTTGATGGCGCTGAGCCGTGAAGGGGCGTGAAGGGAGCCGCGGTGAAGCCTTTACCACCGGGCTTTCTATGCCACCCGCGGCGCTCCTCACGCCCTCAGCACTGGCAGCACAGGCAAAGAACACACGAAAGGGTGCAAAGTTCAGAGGTCCCGGTTCGCTGGACACCCCCGCAACTTCGGATGACGACATGAACGTCGAGCCATTCCTGCTTGTATCGCAGCGAAAGGAACCAGCTGTGGCGTTCAGGTCAGTAGAGAAGGTGGAAAACCAACTCTAATAGTTCAAGCTCCGAAAGACTGTAGATAAATACGCAGATATTGCAGTTGCTCTAAACTTAAATAATGGGAAGAGAAAATATTCATGCAATGAAACTGCAGAGGCCTTCTTAAAAATCTTCATGATGTATGAGTTATTCCATTCCAATAAGCGAAGTGTGATGTCTCACAGAAGCTTATTTAAATTCCAAGCACATGGATTTTTTATTGGGATGGTGTGGCAATCATTGTTACCCGAAAATTCTTGACCTGTCACAATCCCGAAATAAGCACCGTCCTTGAGGCTGGTGCCATTCGTACAATAGTATTTAGGAGGTTAATATGGTATGCTCCCTTTACATCACTCCTAAGTTCAGCTATCCAGTTCCGACATGTTAAAAATCAGAGCTGTTCCACCCTGTGGTTTGGTTAGATTTGCAATGTTGGGGCTTAGCTTGTGGCAACCCAAAGGCGCGGCCTGTCCTTTGCAACACCACCGACGTATGAGGTGGCCAAGTATCCCCCAGTGCCCTGAACGTGCCTCCAACTCATGGGAGATGCGGTACTCGCAGTCGGAAGGAAAGAACTTAGCGTGGATACGTGCCATGGAGTCGGCTCAGAACGCGAACGGGGCCTCGAGACACCACCAACGAACGGCCGAGATCTCCTTGGCAAGCGGAAGGACACATGCCAAGACGAATTCGTCCGTGGCACCCGACACCGTCTTGTAAATCATGAAACAGCGTTCCTTGCTACTAGCCCCTACGCGTTCAGTAGCACGGAGCCACGTCTTCGTGACATGGTCGCAATACGTGACACGAACAATGCTTTGCAGTTGGCTGTGAGAACTGGTAGCCACAAGCTGTATAAGGATTTCGTATATTGAATTAGACAGTGGGCGAATCTACATCGCAGACTAAGGACCCACCATTTTGGGTAGAGGCAATGACCTATAGGGCAGCTACACCAACCACAACGTCGGCTCTAGTGCGCAGCACAAGTGGCAAAAGATGGGGGGGTGGTGTCGGGCAAAGGCAAGTGAGAAAAGACTCTCCACTTGGCGAGCATGTTACGACTCTGGAAAAAGACGGCAGTGGTAGAGAGGACCATAAAGGGCCGAGCACCTCCAAACACAATTGCGTTGCTTTCAAGACATGTTTAAGTAAAATGTAAGACATGAACATATCAAAGACCTCAGATTTTTCTATAAATGCTTCGATATGGTGAACACACGCTGCTGCGTGAAGCGCCCACACCACCGGGAGAACCTTGGGGTTAGACAGGCACAGCTTCGCAAAAGAAACAACTCGAGGTTACACGGCCGTAGTTTGGGAAGTAGGAGGGGAGAAATGATGATCAGTGATAATTTGGACTCATTCGAGTTGATGCATGATATGTTGAAAAGGGGACTGTGGACCTTGTCACACTACCTTTCCAGGCCACATAATTTAAAAATTTAGAGCGTGTAGCAAATTACCGTAGTTTTAAGATGCATCAGGAGGCGTTGCGAGGGCACGCATGGGGCAAAGAATAAGAAATGCGAATTGTCGATAGTGCAAAATAATTAATTCATTTCAATACTTCAATGCCCAGAGGGCATTACAGAAGGGAGTGGTGTTTGGCATTACATCAGAAAAAACAAAAGGGAACAAATTATTGGGGACAGTAACAAGAAAAGTAATGCAATCACAAGGAGCAAAAGGAATTTTAATTGCGGTCTGAAATGAAGGCACATCGATAATACAAGCTATTGCAGGGGCAGGCTATTCCATTCGTCAGCAGTTTTGGGAATGAGAGGCAAAAATAAGGTAGTGTTGGAGTGACGAATGTATATCTCATGGTGATGGTCAATACGGTATGATATAGAAGTCAGGGAAAACAATTTGGTGGTAAAAGGGACTGTACCATTAGGCTGAAGAGTCCGAGTGAAACCATTTCTGCAGTGTGGTGGGTGTAAGGGCGGCATTAAAGATAGTTGGGGACACCAAACAGGTAACCATGAGGAGTATTTTCGGCAAGCCGCTTTCCACGGGAGGGCCTAGCATGATCCTCTTCGGAGACGCAGATGTACACCTAAGCCGGGTGCAAGATCGGGGCAATCAAGAGTGGAGTAGATGGAAGGCTCCGCCACGCTGTGGTAACACTGAATAGATGTGTTATTTCGCAAATTTTTAGCCCATCGTTTTACTGTACAAAGAAGTAACTACTGTTTTTTATATACCCATACAAGTGAAAATTATTCTGCAGCTTCTACCGCGTATACCTCGTATAAGGCTACTAAAATAGAACTTACTTTTTAATTTGTGCTTCTAGAAAGCTTGAAACTGTTCTCTTGAGTAGAACGCATGAATGTGTACACACCAAATTTGCGAAATCAGAGTAAATGGCTGTTGCATAACTTAGTCCCAAGTCGGTGTATCCAATACACCTTCCAATGGCAATATTGCCCTACTCCCAGTATTTCCGCAGTTTTTTTAGTAGTACAGTCAAATCCGTTATTGTGAACCTCAGAATAACGATTTTTTTCAGATTAAAGAACATTTTGCAAATCCCCTACCAAATCCCTCTTAATTTCTATGTAAAAATATTTCACTACTACGAATTTTAGAACACCGATTATTTCAGAACAACGTATCGAATTTTATCATCCTCACATAAAACAACACTTCAAAATAACAAATTCCGAGTGTACGAAATTACTCGTGTTGGTGTGAACGAACGAAAACGAGGTCGCGACTGTAATCAATGTGCGAAAGGCCGCGCAAATGATTACCGGGGCCTGGAGGAGCGTGACAGCGACCACCATCGGGAACTGCTGGAGGAAGGCCGGCCTACTTGATACGCCACCTGAAGCGAACACATGGTGCCAGACAGTGAAGATTGCGATGCATGGGATGAAGTAGCAGAAAAGCCACCGTGGACGCTGCAGTCACCTTTGAAGATTACGTGCAGTGCGACGATGAAGCATGCACGTCTGCTGAACTGACGACTGAAGACATCGTCAACACCGTTCGTCGCGATGACAGAACCAGCGACGAGGACGCCGAGATCGACGACGACGCTGCTGAAACAGGGCCCGCAAGCCAAGGCGAAGAAGCCGTGTCTAACTCCGATGTTTTGCAGTGCGTAGCAAAAATGCGCACTTTTCTTAGCAGGTGCACCAATGCCACCGAGGCAGTGCACAAGAACGTGGACAGCTTCGAATCGTTCGTCTTGCAGCAGTTGAGTGGCACACGTCCGGCAAAGATCACCGATTTTCTTCAAATAAACGGGCATCCAGACCCGCGTTAGTGGCTAGCGCGATTGTGCACGCGTTCCAGTAAATGTAGGTGGATGCTTTTGTTATGTTCACAATTTTTTACCGCGCATTTTTTATGTTTTCACTACAACGATTTTTCAAAACAATGAACTATTTTTAGCGGTCCCATGAAATTCTTTGTATCGAGATTTTTACTGCGTATGGGCATAGGTCGGCGTACTCACTCGTGAGTACACTCATTTGTACTCATTTGTACTCAAACTCACGAGTGAGTACGATGATGAGTGATCACACACCCAAAAAAAACAGTGAGTACGATGACGAGTGAGTACAAGGGTAAGTCCACTACTCGTGAGTACAGTACTCATGAGTACACTACTCATGAGTGTGAGTACTCATGAGTACAGTATTCATGAGTATGAGTACTCATGAGTTTGAGTACTATTGAGTACAGAGTACTCATGAGTACACAGTACTCATGAGTACACAGTACTCATGAATACACAGTACTCATGAGTACACAGTACTCATGAGTACACAGTACTCATGAGTACACAGCACTCATGAGTACAATACTCATGATTACTGTGTACTCATGAGTACTGTGTATTCATGAGTATATGCACTCTGAGTACAGTAGTGCAAACAAGTTTTATCACGAGCTCGAGTCCGGACGCGCTGTGTACGAGTCGCTAACATTTAGCGGTGCCGCTGTGCAGCTTAACTGTCACGCATGGTAAAATTACGACAACGAAAACTGCACCTCCCTCCTTTCCCGGTCCCTGTTTGGCGCTGTAAGCGTTTTTCGGGCGGTCGCTCGCAAAGGGTCACGGGGAAGAGGGAAAAAGGAGGGGGTGAGGGCCCGGCGGGAAACGCGGCCTCAGTTGCTCTTCTCTGATGGGACTTGTTGACTGCCTGCAGTTATTTTTGTTGACGCGGCCTGTGAACGCGTGGCGGCTTCATTGCGCTTGCTGCCCTTGCCAATTGTTTTAGGGGAGAGGCGGTGGAGGCTGCTAACAACGCACGAACTAGGCGTACTGAAGTCCCTCTTTTTCGGTCTTCAGAAGTTTCCGTAGACGCATGTCACGCTGTGTAGTCGTTTCGTGAGCCGAAACTGCTCATTTCAACAGTCGCAGTTAATTTACGTAACTCGCGTCAAACCGACTGCGTGGTTTGTAACGTTCGCTGTGCGTATTCAAGCGACAGTTTGGCTGATGTACGTGCGCCCATATTGTTTTATTAGGTTCCCGTTTTGAAACATTTTGCTCAGGTTAGCTATAGTAATATGGTCTCGTGTAGGGCCATTTACAAGTGAGCATATAGCCCCACCGTGCACTACGGCGTGCAGGCGCGGCGGTGGAATTTGCCCCAGCAATGGAAATAAAATATCCGAGTACACTTAAGCACGTTTGTGAGTTGTGAATCGGACATCATAATATCCAGTTCAACGCGTGCGGCGCCTTGTTTAGCCTCGCATATTTGTCGAAGAGCTCTGTCATCTTGCCCCTGGAGGAGCGTTTTGCTTTCGAATGGCTTTACTTTCGATTGGCAACCCGATTCGCCGCTTCTCGTTTATGCCACCGTGTAATGAGGGCGCTGACGATGATGGTGAATTTCGGTGGTTGTTATTCCCCTACCTTCACTACTGTTTACAGGCGGGGCGACCACCCCTCGCTAGCAACTATACCGCCGAGTTTAAGCTCGCACTGTGAGAGGCCTCGTGAAGGAATTGTTTCGAATTGATGAACGCCAACACCAGAAGCCGGGATGGTCGCTTAAGCTCGCATCTTGGAACGTCTCGTAAAACATGTTGGATTGAACATAACGACGTCACCGCACTTTTGATCGATCGCTGTCAGCTTCATCCTGCGTTGCTCGAGATAAGAGCTGCAGATTTCCACTGTGCAACCAACCCATGCCACCAACACGGCAATACAGTGACGTCAGTGCAAGCTATCACGCCTCCGAAAAACACGTCTACAAACTTTGTTCTCGAGTACACAAAGCACGGCAGAGCAGTTCTACGCTGCTGTAACGGCTGCCAAGTACCGGCAGCAACTGGGTGCCCCTGCGGCCCTCGACTGCGACCGATACCCTCTCCACGCCCCCCCCCCCCCCCGAACACACAGACACACACACACAGGTTAACAATAAAAAAAAGCCACAGGTAAAAGCCACAGGTTAACAATACAGATGCATAGATGTTGCGACGTTGCCCCTGCTCAGTCCGCCATCGACGCGCGCAGAGGAGAGCGATGAAGTTGTCGAGCCGACGGTGATTTTAAGCTGCATTCATATACAATATATACAAAGGTAGCAAGAGCGTTACATGGCTCGCACAAAGGCACTTCTCAACTCAGTGCCTCCGATGAAATGCCGCCGCACAGCCGCTGCTTCAGGGCTGGTTTTTATACCCCGGGGTTCCGCCGCAGCCGCGTGCAGTTCGAATCTTTCCAATCAGGACTACCCCTGGCGGCAGTTTGAACTCCTCGCTCTTGTTGCTCGCCTACCTATCCCTTATCACTCCCTTTCTCCTCTCTAATCTTTATATACCCCTCCTCTCCCCTCACCCCCCCCCCCGCACTGGGTTGTAGGCAGGTGAGCCCCCAGCTGGGCTCAATAATATCCCCAGTGCATCTCCTTTCCTTTTCTCTTGAACCACTTAGTAGTAGTAGCGGCAGTTTGAATCCGGCGAATGCAGGAGAAGTGATTGCGTCAGCCGAGCCACGAATGGGAAAGGGGAGGCGACTCAGCGGCGCCGTCTCCAGAGTCTACTCGTCGCTGCGTGTCTTTTGGCGGGCCGGTCGTCCCAAGCATGATTTGGTGCGGCCGTCTCGATGGGAAAAGGAGAGTAGACTCGGCGGCGCCGTGTGCCGCCAGTTGCGGCACGTCTGCCGCGGGCTGGCTGACCGAGGCGCGAATCGGGCCCACCGTCGGCGCGTCGCCAGGTGCAGCAAATTTGTGTCGGGCGCTCTGGTTAACCGCACAAACACGCATAGAAAAATTAGTAAGATCAGACCCGTGTTGGCCTAGCTGTTAACGGAAATAGACACAACGACGCGTAGTGCCCGTCCTGTCCCCTTTTTCGCGGCTGGGACTCTCCCTCTTTGGCTTTTCGCGCCGCTAGCCGGTTTTCGTCTTTCTGTTTATCTCTTACTTTGCGGGCTGGCGGCGGTTGTGAGGGGTACGGTTACGCAATGTTCGCAGAATTCGGAACAGCGGCGGCAGCGTCTCTTTCCAGATGGTTTTAAAGACGATAGTCTTTCTTTGGCCACTTGAGCGCGACGACGATGTTGGCCTGTCAGTCTGTCTGTCTGTGTCCGTCATAAAGATAATTTCATTATTGCAATTTAATATCACGCCCCGCTGTAGACATGGGAGCTACTGGGGGTCGCCGTGAAGTAGCTTCATGTACATAATGCGCCCTCTCTACAACTGGCCAACTGCCCCGCGATTCAGCCGCGATTCCCCTCGATTTAAAACGCAAGTGCGTACGTCCCGTTTCGCTCTCTCCCGTGTAACGTGCCTTCGCGCAGTGGGAAGCCCTACGACAATGCACCGTGTAAGACGTTTTCTTTCTCGGGCTCCTCTGTCCTGATGTATATGTAATCTCAGTATTATAATTAGTTAAACATTTATTTTTTCTGTTTAGCCTTTCATTCGAGCCACGACCTAGCTAAGATGTTGCAGCCGACAGGATCATGATTTAATGGCCACGGGAGGACGAACGGACGGACAACTTGGACGGACCCGCACCGAACCAGGGACTACGAGAGTGCAGCACGCAGACATGGGGCACCGACGCACTCCACGCCAGCGGTGGTCGACAAAGTGCTGACTTCAACGGAACGCTGCGTCCTATGCTCTACGAAGAACAGCAGTTTCGTGAGCGCAACTACGATTACGAGGGCTACCCAGCTCTGGCCGTAAGGACTACATCATCTTGCGTCTTCTAGAGGACAACGAAGAACGTCGCCATCTCTCCAACCAACGAATGTGCCAACGCTACTTCAGGCTGCCTCCGACAACAAACGGCAGATGACCCTGCGAGTGGCGCTGTTTAAGAGCAGAAGGACTGCGTGATGAACGAGAAAGTTTTCTGAGACAACTGGCGAGAGTCGGCCGCACGTTTTCCCCGGTGCCTGAACTGCACGAGATCCGAGCACAGGCAGAATGCACGACGGCACGCACATGAACGAGACGACGCATGCAAAATTGTGATTGCGTGCTCACCGGACTTTTCCCAAGGTAATCGCCACGATTACGGAGACCGCATCGAAGGTCAGTGCATTTCTGGCTTGAGATCACGAACACACGTTGCTCTGCTACATCGCCCACGAGCTACCGCCCACGCGCAGGTCATTCCAGCAACGGGCAACGCAGACGCGCAACGTACGCAGCGCGCACGAGCCAGAAGGCACCACGTTCCTGGCACCCGCTCTTCCGCCACAGACGTACACGAACGGAACGCTGAGAGCACAGAACGCAATGGAGCCGGTACGTACATTTTCCGCACGTGCTCTCCCGGCGCGGGTCCACGCAACCAACGACATCGCATCCGGATTGGTGGATATGGCCACGACAAGCGAGCAAGACGCCCGGCGCCCGAAATGCACCATACGTGGCGAACGACCGCACCCCAATTATAGGGGAGTTTCCTAGATAAAACGAGACGCACAGCGCACGAAACGCACCAGAAGTGACCGAACGACATCCAACTAGAACCAGTGGAGCTGACCACGGAGAACGAAATGCAGAACGCACGGAACGCCACCAAGCAGCAGCACACACGGAGGAAACTGCTGTTCGCGACATCCTCCGCTCCCACTGCAGGTGCTATCCGGACTTGGCCAGCGAATGGTACAACCGCAGAAATCACCTGGCCACAAGCAACAAAAGACCCAGCGCACGCGGTTCAACCCTACCGGAAAGTACGAGCTCATCCGACCACCCGCTGCTCCCGCCCGAGTCCAGCGGAACGAACGACATGACACTCGTGCAAGTAGGTCCGTCAACGAGCAACGACACGGCCAGCGCATGCGGCATGTCCGAGCCAGAATTAACAAGATCACCGGCACCCGCGCTCCGATCGAGACTCACACGACAAACAACCATTTCGTACAAGAGACGCAACCACGAGCAAGCAGGAACTCGCGATAAACGGAATCCGGCTTGTATGGGAGAGATAGCGATTATAGCATTCTCGAAACAAACGGGCAAAAGACGAGGTCTTGAGCGACGACACGGACACGGCAAGAACGGGCAACGACATGAACCCGATCCAGACGGAAGCATCGAATGCCCCGACGATGAAGTCACGCTTGCGACGCCGAAGAATGTGGGACCGAAACGGATGGTCAACGAAACTACGCCCGCTTCCCCACCACAACGGTTTCACTTCCGGAACAACACACGGCGACTGCGACGCACGGAGCCTCAACGGCTTTGGCCGATCAGCCATGCCACACATACGAAAGCGCCGCGCTACCGCACACTAAACGAAAAGCCAAACGGCCCCGCACCATATGCAACGCACGCGTCAATTCAAGCAACGTCCTCAATGCGCCGAACTATGCCATCTCTACACAGCGCAGCTCGCCACCGGACAAACCGGACGTCTACGCCCCCACATGCATCCAGCACGCGACGAGCTACACGAACACAATCGCCGACGGAAGCGGCGCAACCAACGCAACGCCGTAAACACTGTCAAGTTCAGGTCTGACGAAGTGAATCCCACGGCACACACACAATAAAATCAAGTAGATTTGAAATTCACCGAAACTCACGAGACGAACACCCTCTTACCAAGTTTCTAGTATCTGGAACAACAAAAACAAACGCCACCGAGCATCTGTGAATAAGTGGACAGTGATCTGGATACGAACGGACGTCAATCTACGCGAACGCTCATTGTGCCTGGGGGCAGGCGCATTCCGGATTCGGAGCACGATTACAAGAGTATCAGCGCGCCCGGAAACGAAAACGGACGACAAAAGCTGCCACCCGAACACGAAGACACGCAGAAAAACGCAGTGTTACGGCCACGGCCGCACCGACAAGCCCCGAGCTCCCCTGAGCCCGACCCGGCCTCAGAACAAGACGAGACGCCAGGCGCAACGCGAGTGCTTACGTTCCGTTTCGCTTTTTCACATGTACAGTGTACTTGCCTTCGCACAGTAAGTCGCCAAACGACAGTGCACCGCGTCAGACGTTTTCTTCCTCTGTCCCTGATTTATATGTAACCTGTGTTTTTCTAATCAAATAAACAATTTATTTTTTCTACTTAGTTATCTTTCATTCGAGCTACGACCTAGCTAACAGTGCAGATAAGTTGATTATTCGTGAGTAATACAACATGAGTACTAATGAGTACTGATTGAGTACTCATGAGTGCAGAATGAGTAGTACTCATGAGTGCAGAATGAGTAGTACTCGTGATTGCAGAATAAGTAGTACTCATGAGTAGTACTCATGAGCAGTAGTACTCATTGAGTACTCATGAGTACAGATGAGTACTCATGAGTACAGATTGAGTACTCATGAGTACAGATTGAGTACGCATGAGTACAGAGTGAGTACTCATGAGTACAGATTCAGTACTCATGAGTACAGATTGAGTACAAATACTCGTGAGACAAATGAGTTTGAGTACAAGTGAGTACGATTACAAATGAGTATTTGATGAGTGAGTACGAGTGATTTTGTGAACAGACGAACTTTTTGAGTCTGAGTTTGATTGAGTACAGCATAAATAAAAAAAATTGTGATTGAGTTTGAGTGAGTTCTTTCTGTTTTGCCGACCTATGCGTATGGGAGTAAGGTTTTACAGCCACTAAAATAGAAGTTCCAAGGTGAGCATTGGGCGTATTGTTTTTCTCCCCGTAGGTTTAGGAGGCGTGTTGGAAGTGCTGTTAAGCTGCATGATGAGTATATTTGCTGCTTTTAGTGTGTTTTATAGAAGTGCTGTGGGGACATATTTGATGGTATTTGGGAGGCGGTTATGAGGCCCATAGCTCGTATTTGTTTATTTAGGTGTTGAGTAACCGCTTTGGGCACAACTACTAGTTACTTGTCAATACTAGTTCTTATTTGTAATTACTAGTTACTAGTATTGCTTGTTTTTTCTAACATTCCAATAGCAAAACTTGAAAGGTCTGTTTTCTGCACACAGGCAATTTATTGCACAGTAATTGCATACATAGAAACATTCTTCTTTAACCATAAATACCCACACAATATTAAAATGCCCAATCAATAAAACATGTACTACGAGGTACAAGGTATCTTATTGAGAATACTAGGTACCTTGCTGAGAACTTTAATTAACGAGCTCTCTTCAACGAAAATAGGTCACCCATTAGCAAGCACGTAAGTCCACCAAGCATTCATAGTTGCGCGGTTGTTTTGCACTTGCTCCAGAAACAGACAATTGCCGCCGCTTGGAATGCTTCCTACGAAGCCACGGAAGCACCGGCATTACAGGGGATACCAGAGCTCTCTAAATCTCTTTTGAACACTTACTGGCAACGTGTTGTACAGCCGCCTGAAAAAGAAAAAGAAGCGGCGTTTTAATGACGCGGCACTTGTCACTCCGTGCTCAGTTTTCTATATTGTCTGAATTTTTATATAATGCTGCGCAAAGTTGCACGGTGGTCAAGACGAAATGACACCCTTGCTGCGACTAACTTCAAAAATGATTTCCATCACCCTCTTTCCCCCTTGTGTAGTGTTGGGTTAGTGCTTTTAAAACCCCCCCCCCTGCGCTTCTCGCTCTCTCCCCCTAAAGTGGCCATTCCCGTAGTTGTGACACGTCCGCTCAACGAACATACTTATAGTGCTGCCGAACACCACACTTCCGCCGACCCACAGAATGCTCCCGCGAATGGCACGTGCTGGTTCAATTTGCACCTTCTCAGCGCTGGGAGAGCTGCTTTTGTCGACCTCCCCTAAGACGCTGCGACCCTCATCCTCGCGAGTGAAACCAAAGCAGCCGGTAGGTGCATGCGGAGGTCATCCGCCACGTCCGAGGCTCGGCGGGCCCCCCTCGTACTTAAGAAAATCGGCTTTGCCGGCGCTGGCTCGCAACTTCAGCTTCTCTCTCCCGCAAATGATGAGCCATGGATACAGCGTGTTTTTTTACTTTACTTTTACAGCGTTCTAGCTTACTTTTCATCGCTTTTCACAGTGTAGAACTTTTCATTCCTGCTAGCGACCTGCGCACAGAAAAATACGATTCTAGAGAAATCCGCATTGCTTTCACACCGGTCGCCTCCCCACTGATGTTCCGGGCATGGCGCCCTCGAGGTCTCACTCACAATATTCGCCTCGACAGGTGCCGGGGAATCGCCGGTACCCGGACTCGGGAAACTTAGGTTAATTTGACACTACAGGGGCCCAGGTCGCCCAATATAGTTGATTACAATAAAAGACGTGCAATGATACCTTGAACCGGCTCGCAGCAGCGGTGCAACATTGTTTTCAACGACGAGCCACTGTCCGTGGGCGGCCACTGCATTTAGGCCTCGCGGTAGTTCGCTTACCCCACCACGTCAGCTCGAAGGTCGTTCACTCGGAGAAGACTTTGCAGTATGTCGCATGTTATTCCAGGCTGGTACCACAATTTCACAACGAGCGCTGTTTGGCGGGAAGCACCTCGCATCCATTCGTGCGGCCGCATGTTCCCATCGACCCAAATTTTCGATGACAACAGGCAGACATTTTGTAAGGAGGCATAGAGGCGGGAGGGGTGGAGGACTTTCTCATGCACTACCAGTGAGTCAGCAAGTATAACAGGTGGGACGCGACCCGCCGCAGCTCGGAATATTGTTGTTTTTTTTTCCTTGGACCTTGCCGCATTGCTGTGGTTTGGGAACCATGGGCACACATTCCATACGTGGGACAAGTTTTTCGTCACGAATTTCAGGTGAGCTTTCGCGACACGGTTTCCTCCCCGAAAGAAGGCAGACCAGACTCTCGCGCAGAGAGCTCATGTCCCCAGCGATACTTTCAGCGCATACATTGAAATCCTCAAACTGTGAGGCCTCGTTAAGCGTTCGATGCCAGACGAGGAAAAGTGGGCCACCTGCTTAAAGTTATTGCTGAGGACGTCTATCACTACCTCATAACTAAGGAAGACCTGGCGTCAACTGAAAACGTAATTCGCCATTGCCAAGCGTTCGAAACCATAAAGATCGACGTTATCTCCCCAAGTATGGACGGCTTGGGTTCGAGTGGAGAATAGGAAATAATCGCACGCGCTTACAATGAAGACCATACCAGGCGTAAAGATTTCAGTCCCCCACTTTGGGAATATGAAAATTTACTTTTAGTAGTCAACCCTCCGCACCTTTCGGCTACTTCCAGAGCACACAGTTTCTTAGGTCAACCGGTCGCATTTACTGAACAGCGTACTTGCTACAACTGTGGTATCGCTAAGGCGTTGCGCTGCTGCGCACGAGGTCGCGGGTTCGATTCCCGGCCGGGGCGGCCGCTTTTCTGATGGAGGCGAAAAGCAAAAACGCCCGTGGGCTCGAGATTTCGGCGCACGTTAAAGATCCCCAGGTGGTCAAAATTAATCCGGAGCCCTCCACTACGGCGCGCCTCATCGCCTGTGTTGCGTCGGCGCGTTAAACCCTACAATCAATCAATCAACAACTGTGGTATCAGTGGGCACTTGCTGCTGGACTCTCCAGCATTACGAACCGTCACCTCGACAACCATACATAGATAACCAGACCAACGCGCCATTCCAGCGTGTTCGCCAACTACAATACGCAACTACTCCCCTCGTTCTGACAGGAGCTTCCCTCCTAGCACTTTACGGCCGCGACCTCAACGCACGGCCCCGCGCGAGGCCCCCCCTAGGGAAACTAGTGGTGGCGGCCGACAGGGGTGAGGTCGCGGGCCGGTCATTTTCGCCAATTCCCCAGCCCGTCGCTATGTCGATGAACAAAAGTAACTGTTTCCATAGATGGTGGTGAACAAACAAGCTTTGATAAACACTGGAGCTGTGGTTTCAGTGGGGTTTCGCTTCTGTGACGAAATATTCAGTTTCGTGTAGTCGGAGGCGAGCGTTTGCTTGTTGCTTCCAGTTAGACCAGGCAACCCATGCAGCTATATTCGGGATGTGAAAAACTCTACTGTTATATGAACGTGAAGTTTGGATCTGAATATTGTTGAAGGGTGAAATGACACAGCATGAAGGCTTGTTTTAGTAACTGACGATGTCCTGCTACCTCCTATGACGGCTATGTTTGTCTCCGTAAAATTCAAAACATTTCATCAAGGGAGCTGCGAATTTCTAGTTGAGGCAGATGCCACAACCCAGTTAAGATAATAAGCTGATACCCCGCCCCTCACCAGATGCTACGGACGTAGCAGATGGTTTTAAAAGCCGTGGGAACCACAGGCAAGACGTGGTACAATAAAGGCTGGTGAGCAGCAAGCCGGGGAAACTTTTGTTCGCCTTCTTCTACGGGCTCGAACAATATACAGGGTGATAAAAGTTAGGTGGACAGTTTTTTTTAAATAGCATTTAATTTCTACGTGAATACCACCTCTACAGTGAGGTTGTGCGCACAGGGGGAAACCGAAGTAGGTGCTAATTATTGCTGTCGGTGGCTTAATTAACTAAACTTGATAGTGGCTGTAGTAAGACGGCATGTTTGTATTGAGAAGTTAGAGGCGATTGTGCTTCAATGCAGTTACATTTGGAAGAATTCTTATAGCGCAACTGAACTCCGAGATATCGAACTGCGAAGTTTCATTGGCGTTCACATGATTCGCATGCTAGAAAGTGGGCCTTGTTTTCGATTTACGGGCGTTCTAGCAGCGTTGTTGCAAGTTGCAAGCTTCTGGCAGCCCGCGGGCTGCCAGAAGCTTGCTCTCGGACAGGAAGTTGCGTAATGATTACGTTGTTCAAGCGCCTCGAGATACACCGGAAACCGGGCCCGAGAAATCCCAGCTGCGACAAGCGCTGCGGAGCAACTTTTTTTCGGTAGTCTGCTACAGTTTCAGCAGCAAAACGTCGGACGACGCAAGAAGTACGCTCGCTGCTCTCCCCGACGCGTTGTTTGCGGACCCCGTCATTTTGAAAATGAAGGTACGATTGCGAAGCCGACGTTTTCAATGATGTGTGCGTCATCCTCGCGATTGTCCAGCGTGAAGAACGGCATCGCGTACCCCTCTACGTGGAGAACGTTGTGCCGACCTACCTGGAGTTCGAGTTCTTGAGGGGACTGTTTCGCCTGTCGCGGCGTACAGTGGCAGCCCTGGTCGCCGAATTTCAACATTCCGAATTCTACCCCGAAGGACTGCGAGACGCCCCGAAATGCCTGCCCAGAAGACAGTTCTGATTGGCCTGTCGTACATCGGTACACAGCGCGCCATGTGCATGATCGCGAATTCTACTTGAGCGAGTCATATGTTCATGCCGCAGTCTACCGAGTCGTCGGATTTTTTATTTCTATCACCGGATGGAAATCTGGCCAGACTGAGCAGAAGGGAGCTCAACAAGCGGGCGTTCCACACTCTCGTTCGTCAAAGAAGCAGAGGAATGCCGAACATGATCGGCGCGATTTATGGGTGCCACATTTGTAGACCCTCGCAGTCCGAAGTGAGTTACAACAACCGCAAGAAGACGTTTTGAACTCCTTCGTAATCCAGGGGATCTACAATGCGGACATGGTGTTCATCGACGTGTTTTCGCCGGGCTTTCCTGGCAGAACCCACGACGCCAGAGTGCTGCGAGAGAGCTTTTTTCTTTCCGGGGGAATGAACGAAAGCTTTCCTTTATAAAACGCGGACAACCAATGTACTCGCTTAGAACCCCTTACACGAAGTAATAAACACAAGACATGCCTTCATCTAGAATTGCGACGCCGTCCTCGCCCCACGAGCTGAAATAGGCCCTCCATGTCAGCCGGCCAGAAGACGAACCGCAAATGACCGTTTATAGGCTCGAATCATGTCGTCTCACTTCTCGTTCAAAAAAAACGGGTGTTCTAATGAGAAAACAAACTTAAATGTGCGCAAAAGTGATTTTTCAGTATATTGTAAGAAACTCTATGCCGTGCCCACTGGCTGCCGCCAGGCCACGACTGCCCGGGCGGCTCTGGCAGCTTGCGGGGAGCCAGAAGTAGCCGACCCAGAAAAATTGAAGACGTTCTGGCGCCGCCGGAAGTGATGTTTTGGGCTGCCCGAGAAAAACGAATGACCAGAAGTGGAAAATCGAACAGGCCCAGTGACGACCGGCGCAAAGCTCTTCCCCTTTGTTTGTTTCGATAGTTGTTCCATGTACTGCAGATTGCGATAACGCCAGCCAAGACTGAAAGGGTGCCAGTTATCACTTTTTCCTATGCCTCCACCCTGTGTCCAACTAAACACCCGTACAGAGCAGGCGCATCACAAAGGGAAATGCTTTGCGCCGGTCTTGACTGTATTGCATCTTGTAGTAAGGATGCGCTAGAAGAATTCTGTCAAATGGAATTTTGTGGAAACACCATTGCCTTTAACTTTCTAGTACAAACATGCATGCTTAATGCAGCCGCTGAAATTTAATTCAGTTTAGTTAAACCACCGACATCAATTTTCCGCGCTTTCGAAACCAGGAAGATACGACATATCTCCCAAGTATGGAAGCCTTGGGTTGATTGTGTCTCTTTGGCGCATAACATCACTGTAGCGCTGGTCTTGACGTACATCCAAGCGTCTAATTTTAAAAACATCATCGACTTAACTTATAACACCCCGTATATATATCGGGGAACTCGGAAAAATTTCCAGAGGTGAGCTGAATAGCTTGTTCCCATCTTTCATATATGGAGGTGCATATTTGCGCTTGCAAAGTCATCACCAGAAACAGAAACTTTCAGAAAAAGAACAGGACCATGTGCAACCCATAAGCTCCACGCACAAACCAGTCATTTGAAGCACTATAAATTATTGCATGGAAATGAAATGCAGATAATTCAGACTTCATGAGCTGAAGCTTGCTCTTGCCACTTGTAAGCGCTCAGCTCCAGGGGCAGACAGCAATACGTACACCATGTTACAACACCTACACGCAGACACTCTTGAGACACTCCTATACCTCTACAACAAAATATGTCTTTCGGGGCAGCATTCCAAGATCTTGGAAGGAGGCCATAGTAGTGGCCTTTCTGAAGGAGGGGAAGGACCCTCCTCTCCCCAGCAAGTTATCGTCCAATCGCCCTGACAAGCTGCCTGTGTAAGCTCCTCGAGAAGATGATAAACCGTAGGCTCGTGTAGTTTCTGGAGTACAACGGTCTTCTCGAGGGCTGCCAGGCAGGCTTCAGGGTGGGGCGATCTACCATGATCAACTTCTTGCATTGGAATCTTACATAAAAGATGCATTTGTCCATAAACATTTCTGCCGTAGTGTTTTTTTCGATATTGAAAAGCTTATGATACAGCCTGTGCTACGGCATCCTCAGGGACCTTAAGTCATTTGGTGTCTCCAGGCAACATGATGAACACTCTTTGTAGTTATTTGGCCGAACGAACCTTTCGAGTGAAGGTTGGCAGTCACTTTCCATGTATATTTGCGGGAAAATGGTGTGCCGCCAGGTGGAGTTCTAAGCTGCACGTTGTTTATAGTTAAGATGAACTCCCTCCGAAAGGCATTGCTGCCGACCATTTCCTGTTCCATCTATGTAGACGATGTGCAAATATCTTTTAAATCCTGTAACCTGCAATATGCGAACGTCAAGTACAGCTCGGTGTTAAGAAACTTGCTGGCTGGGCGGACCACAACGGGTTTAAACTAAACCCGGCCAAAAGTACTTGTGTTGTGTTCTCCCGCAAGCGCGGGATTAACGCGGACCCTGAGATTACGCTTAACCGTGCACCTATTCCTGTGAAAAGGGAGCACAAATTTTTAGGTGTCATATTTGATGAAAAGCTCACGTTCATCCCACACATCGAAGCACTTAAACATAAATGCCTCAAAACACTAAACATCTCAAGGTCCTCTCCCACCAATCCTATGGTGCAGACAAAGAACTGCTTCTCTGGGTCTTTACCGCCTTAGTCGGGTCTCGGTTAGACTACGGTAGTGTCGTGTATGGGTCGGCATCAAAAAACCGCCACTAAAAATGCTTGATCCAGTGCTCTACTTGGGCCTGCGCCTTGCGTCTGGTGCGTTCCGCACTAGCCCAGCCCAGAGTCTGTATGTTGAAAGCAACAAATGGTGCCTAGAACATCAACGAATATACATAGATTTATTATATGCTTTTAAGGTCGCATCATTGAGTAACCATCCTTTTAAACCCATCCTCAATGATACATCTGCAACCCAGCTATTCTCGAATCGTCCATCTGCTTCTTTGCCCTACTCACTCAGGGTGAGAGAGGAAGCTTCAGGTCTTTCCGTTGGGTTTTTAGATGTATGCACATCATCATTTTTTGACGTTATGCCACCATGACAACTGCAGCCTGTCTGTTGTGGTCTTTCTTTTATAAAAATGGATAAAAACAGGGTTCCGGGTGCTGCGATTCTGCAGCACCTCTTGTCCCTGCAGGATAAATATAAATGTGCCGAATTTTACACTGATGCTTCGAAACCTCAACTATGCTGGCTTGCGCCGCTCATGGTCCTAACTTTAATTCTTGCATAAGCATGAGCGTACTTACCACTATCTTCTCAGCAGCAGCCTATGGCATTTTAGTCACCGTTCAGCATATTCTTGAAAAACAAATTCCTAAATCCGTCATCTTTACAGACTCTTTGAGTGTTGTGCGTGCATTGTCTTCACACAGACCCACGAAAAAGCACATTGTCAATCTTGTCTTTAATGCCATAATGTCCATATATCTAAACATTTTGAACTAATCCTGTGCTGGGTTCCAGGCCATGCTGGTGTGGCGGCGCCCCAGCAGCTTGCGTCGTCTGCTGCCGCAAACGGGCACGCTCCAGGAACGATGACGCTGGGGCTGAGCCACGAGTGGCGAGTGCTGACCACGCGCTTGCGGTGCGCGCTGGGCACGAGCGTGGAATAAAGCGGGGACCCCAGTTTGGGTCCACGGCGCTGTAGCGTGCAGACGTGTGTCTTCTCATCTCTCTGTCGCCGTCCCGACACTGGAATCGCAGGGAATGAGACTGCGGATCGATTGGCTTCCGCTACTGCACTTGCAAATACAGTGGACATAACAACAATACCTTACACTGACCTCAAGCCACACATAAGACAACATCTTCGCAAAACAGGGCCAGCCGACTGGAGTGCACGAACAGACAACAAGTTACACATAATAAAACCACACCTAGGACGATACACTAGTGACTCACACAACAGATTCATCGAAGTTGCCCTAGCTAGATTACGGATAGGCCACACGCACGCGACACACTCCCATCTGCTCACTGGATCTCCAAGACCCCTGTGTAGCAGGTGTGGGGAGGCCTGTCTGTACTTCACGTCCTCATTACATGCAAAGCTTTCCACACAACTAGACGCAAGCACTTCCCTCAACTCTAGAGACAACACATTCCACTACACCCAGCGCTGTTTTTAGCAGATAATCCTATGATTCCTCTACAACACACTTTCAAGTTTCTCAGTGATATCAAATTTTTACAACTCATGTCATATCCCGCGTAGTTTTTGCACCTAAGTTCATGCTATTCACTATTACAAACCCTGGCCTTTTACATCAGTCATCCTAATTGTCTTTTACTGACAATTTTACTGACTATTTTTGATTTTGTTGAGCAATTTTTTAGATTACATCTTCATTCGTCATATTTAACCATTGTTTTGGCGCTTGTTTGCCCTAGTTGGCCTTGCGCCATAAACATCCAACCATCATCATCATCATCGGCTCTGTATGGCGTAACCGGCGATTTAGACTCGTTGTAGATTTTTTCTTTTGAGAGAGAGATAGCCGGATTTCCCTGTCGTGGTTGTGTCAGCACTAACCATCTGTGCGAGGTAGTTTTTTTTTGTTACTGCATCTAGCGTTTCGTTTCATAAGCTGAAGCAGACTTTCTTTTGAGAGGTCGTTCTTAGCATGGTTATTCACCATTACTTCAGGTTCATTCATATGTGTTCTGCCCTGTCACTCAGCAAGACTGTCTTCCGCAAACTTAATTTTCTACGGAAGTAATGTTTTCGGATGCCAACACGTACAAAAAAAGCGCACAACCTGATGCTCTAGAAATAACAGCGCTAAAAACAGCACACAAGCGCTGCTATTTGTTATATCGTACCAGCTTCACCAAACGTTCGCTCTGATATGACGCAAGGAACGCAAGTCCGTGATGTTATCAGCCGGCGCGGAAAGCAGAAAACACAAAGCGACACAGTCACTCTGGTAACGCAAAATTGCCTCGTGTGTTCTAATTTGAAACATAATGTTTGAGGAGACCCAAAGAAAGATATATGAGCCAAAACAAACACGTAACCCGTCACGGGGACTTACGAGTTCGCTTCCTCGGGCACTAAGGCATTGGTCCAACATGAGGACGTGATGGTAGGGGAAAGGCCGTGCCACTCACAAACGGGCTCGCCGCAGTCTCCCACAGTGGTGAAAAAGCTGAACTGGAGCAAAAACGCGGCCTCCGGGCCTCCGACGCCGCTGTTTGTCTATATCCCTCAATGTAACGAAGAAATCAAAGGCCGCCCGGAGCCTGTCCGAAGCCTGGACGAGTTCCACTACATAAAATAGGTATCCCAGGCATTCTCATATACTCTGTGTTCACTTGCGTTGTGCGCATGCCGGCTACCATGTGTCTCGCCTTAGCAACGGCGCCGCACATATGCACCTGCATTGCGGCACACGCATGAGGCCGCCCTACCGAGCTCTTTTAAAAGCCTTACCTCAACGCCAACTTACCTGTCGCAATACACGAGTGAAGTTGTCGGCACAGATCATCTCATTGCCAGCTGCCGTGTTTGTTATCGGATAGATGGCTCATCTGTCGGGCAGCGCCGTCCCTTTGGGCCGGGTGCCGATAGATGTGGTTAGTCTCCGAGCTAACAATGCGCCCACTGCTATGCCGACACGTATCTCAATCGGTATGCTCGTGAAAAGTCACGATTTCTTCTTAAGCATTATTTGGCGTTAGTACTGAACGACTCTTCCATAGGCAAATGCGGCACACGTCTTGATGTCCATGTTCGAAGACAACTTCGCTGCAGCGTAGGCATTTCGTGCGTTGTGCCACTTCTTTTTGCAGTCGCGGTTCCATTGTCCAGTGTTAATGCGAAGTTCTCTTAGGGCAAGTAAAGCGTCACCACACAATGTTACTGCGATTATTCATTCTTAACGCCACAGCCGAGAATCTGGTGCTAATAAGGCAGACTATGGACAGCGGGCCTGTTCCGTTTTCTGCGAGATGAGGCGCATGCGCAGACACTGTGGGCACTGTCATTACGGCTTTCAGAGTTCCCAGGAAAAGAAATCGCCAGCTAAACGTGCATGTGAATACAATCTATAGGCTACCGGGGGTTTCATGTTACAACCTGATTGCTAAATTTGAGATTTTGTCGGTGGCCCATGAGCCGATGACAGAACCTATCTGTAACCCTTAAATGGACTGAAATAAAGAAAAATAAAATGGCTCCATTGTAACCTTTATGCTATCGGTAACTATGTTTAAAATTTACATTAGAGGTTACCAGGATTAGTTTCTGGTTCGTATTGAAAAGGCATTGGTTCGATTCCCTACTGTGCTGCATTTTTTATTGAAGTCGAGTGATGTTTATGTAAAGGTGTGTTATATCTATACTTGTAAAGTGATGAAGTCAGTTTTAAACTTCTCTATCAGCGGTGCGCAACCTAAGTGATTTAGTTGATGGCGCTCAGTGCTTTTGTTTTTGTATCCTATACGAAACGGGGTAACCCGCCCAGAATGCGGACCTGCGTTACGTTCAGCCCAGTAGGTTTACCATGGCTTGAAGGTGATAAACAGTAGGGTGATCAGATCCTCAACATTGCTTTTCTGGTGGCAGTGAGGTCGGTGGGGAACTGGACATTCGGTGATGGTGGTGCACGAGTTATGTAGGCCGTGTGACCGAGGGCTCTGTTTGGAGAGGTGGCGGGGCGAGGGTGGAAGTAGTTTTTTCCGCTAAGATCATAGGAAGAGGGAAAGAGCATTCAGGCGTGGGAGGGTAAAGAAAAACGCTTTATTACGGGGCAAGGGGCAGCAGGAGACTATCGAATTTCTTCATTTCAGGGAACAAGCAGAGACGGAGCCGATTGTTTACCCCAAATACAGCAATATAAATATACGCATGGTGTTGAGAATCATCACAAGTGATCCAGGTAGCCCTAATTGAGGCTATTGCAGTTATGTAGAAAGTGCCTGGACTGTTCATAGGGACAGAATTCGTATTGTTTAAGGGTAATTGATTATTAGGCTTAACGGACCGATGCTACACACGCGACGATGAATGCCGTAGTGGAGGGCTCCGGATTAATTTCGAACGCCTTGGGATCTTTAACGTGCTCCGAAATCTCGAACACACCGGCATTTTGGTTTTTGCCTCCATCAGAAAAGCACCCTCCACGTCCAGTAATGGAACCCTCGTCCTTAAGGTCAGTAGCATAACGCCTTACCCACTGAGCCACCGCGGTGGGTCATATTGTTCGGGTGACACGGCTCAATCTTTTCGTCAACTTGCCAGTTTAAAACAGCGGCATTGCTGGATTAAGAGTCATCGTAAGCAAGAGTAACGGTAAACAGGCTGCAGCTTAGTCAAATGTATGCAGTGTATGGAAGTACAGGCAATAAATTTTCGAATGACTCGATAAATCAAAAGAAAACCAGAACGAGACGATGCCCTCCGCATAATGTAACTTCGTTTAGCCGGATTAACCATTTTTCACAATGTTCTAACACGGGTGTTGTTTTTTCAACCGTGCAACGTTGGTTGTTTTAAGGCGATGCAGTTGAAATGAAACATTAAATATACCGTCGAATCTTGTTGCGTTTATTCTAGCATATTACGAATCTAGCATAATAGGGATAACGACAGGACTTTGTTCCTGATGAAACAGCTTTTAATGGCTGCTTACTTTCACAGAGTGCTGAAAGCCATCGTTATGGGAAAACCGCACAGAAAAGAAAGCACACATAGGTGTAAAAGGCATCAAGAGTGTACCTTTCGCGCCCGCACGTACTCATTTTACCCAGAACTTCCGGATGTGCGCTCCCATTATGTGTGCCCGAATGTTCGGCAACACTGTAGGGCTTGCGGGACTGCCGTCGTTATCTGCAGGCACGCTGGCATGGCATAGCCGATTCGGACCTCGGCTTTGAAAGGCTGTCATCATAGCGTCGGCTACCATCTCCCTACCACTATTTATAGACTCTGTAGGACCGCCCGAAGGACGTGCCAAGGTGGCTGTCAGCTTGGCGCACCTGCTGGAACCTGGGTTGGGGGCCTTGTGCGTATGCTTGCTGCCGTCTTGCTACCAGCGTTTGCGTCCTGGTATTTTACCATGAACAGCAAGGTAGTATTAGGCCATATCACTGCCTTTTCTGCCTGGTGCCCTCTGCGGCAGTGCTTGGATTTTGCGGGTTCTTTTTCGGGCGTAGTAGATTTTTTTTTGTTGGCAACCAACATCCGCACATAATGGTTGTAAACAAGGACAAAAACCCAAAAGAAATAAAGGCATGGATGCCAGCATAAAGATGGACATCATTTGGGCAGTACAAAGTCTCCAAGGAGTAAGAATGTTGACATCCACAGTTTTAACCATTGTGAATGAAGTTAACTTAAAAGAATCAGCGAACCATAATGACAATAAAAGCGAAAACATTTGTCAGGCGACGTAAGAAGATTCTATGTAGGCGCGGTTCCTGGATGCCAAAGAGAGAACATTGCTATCACCGGTCCCGTTCTCCGACCAAGCAAAACTTTACTACCCCGACTCCGAAGCTAGGTGTGGATCATTCCAATTTAAAGAGCACCACTGAATTTCCGACCATACAATGTCTGGACAAACAGGTGCTGAGGACATAGGTATGGCGTTGTTTAGCTCTTCAACCACAACGTTTAAAATGGCTAGGTTCGGCTTTTTATCATATGTTCTGTCCGAACACACAAGCTAAAAGTTTAAAGTGTGGTGGTCGAAAAAGCAAAGTGTGGGTAATGGTGTTGCTGTGTTGCTGTATAAACGGAGGTGATAGACAGCTTTGTTTTTTATAGGCGAATTGAACGAGTCATGGTGTTTTTTTACAAGGTTTTACAAGGCTAGTCACAAGGAAGCGCGGATGACATGGCGGTGTTTTGTTGAATGGCTGAAGGGTGTTTTACAAGGAAACTGCAGGAAAAAGAAACATCCTTCTCTACCCCATTATAAATATGTCCCCGACGGCTGCCTGAAGCTTTAAGCCATCGAAATTATCGTTGCCCAAAATGAACTGCGAAGTTTAAGGTCCTCGATGTGGGTGAAATGGACAACTTCAGGGGCATTGTCGTCACCGCGTAATTGTAACTGCTCATCTTCCGTGACGTGGCTTCTACGAATGGTCGTGTGAAAATTGTAGGGAGGGTGTATGGATATCAGCCGATCAACAATCGCAAACTGCTTCAAAAAGGATGGCTTTGTGGGTCCATCGGCTTCTCCAGCAGTAGTAGAATAACATAGTGACGTTCCTGATGACCAGAAAGGAATACGCCCGGCCTGGCAGCAGTCTTAGGAGGCTAACAGTATCAACGATACACCCACCATAAAGGGTTCGTTCGTTGATGGCGCTACGTAAGCGAAAGCTATGACTGACCGTAAGTCGACCTCGTGTCATTGAACGATTACGAAGAGACATTCGTTCCCCGCAGCCTATAAGTAATGCCAAGGCGTCAAACTATATGGCGACCATCGAGGGCCTTGTCCTTGCTACGGAACTCTCCTTGGAACACATAAGCCATCTGGACAGCCTGGAAAAAGTGTCGTGGGCACTAGCGTGAAAGCAAGCAGCCGTCACCGCCTGTAGAATGTAGCACAATTCATTTATCTTTTTGCATACGCGTAATTATAGCTATTAGTGTGTTTGATTTATAACAGTGGAGGTGGGCGGCACCATGAGATGAAGAGGAAGGACAGCGTACTAAAATTAGCCCAGGGTCATATTTTGCCTAATCCAGCTCTGAACAGTTGTGCCCTTCCTATTATGTCAACCATTGAAAATAACGTGGCGTTTTTTTTTTCTTTCAGAAGCGCCAGTACCGGGACTGGAGAACTTCCAGAATTGTGTACTGCAGATGGAGTTCTTGTTTTTTTCCCCAATACTGCATGACAAGGAATGAGACTGACTTTATCTTTTGACTTTCTCCTCTTTGTTTTCTTAAAAAAGTGTGTGCAGCAATCTGCAGTGTCTTGTTTTTTGTTTTTCTCCGAGATCTCGCTAGTGACGAGACAGTGACAGCGGCTGCTCACCGGAAAGTGTTCTGGAAGCAGCAACTTGTCATGGCAATCGTTGACAATTTGTAGCAATAGCTTAGGCTGGCTTGTGTATACAATGAGATGCTTTCGAATGAACACTTGTTTTGTGTCCTGCGAAGAGCGTAATTACTGCAATAGAACGAACACAACCTCCGATTCTTTGTAAACTAAGCTTAATTTTTATACAAAATTATCTGTAAATATTAAACACTAGTATTACAGCGGAAGTATGGCTTACTCCCATGAATACCAGCGTTTTTATGTCTTGCCTCCAGCGTTATTTGCCATGCCAACTGCGTGCCTGGCAGAACATAATGGACCAATCGTCAAAGTTGCGAGAGAATATCTTGTATGTAGAGATACAGTTAAACCTAAATAAAACGAAGTTGACAAAGATTCGGAGCTCGCATGGGGCACCTTCAGTAATCTTTGTGATGGTGGTGGCGATAGCGTGGACCGGGGACCTTCAAACATACCTTGTAACGTACCACGACGCTGTGTTTGTAGGTGGAGGGTAAGAAACCTTGAATGGTGGTGGTCGGAGTCATGGTGAGGCACCGGCCGTTGGGCTTCCTGTCGGTTAACCACCCAAGCAGCAGAAATTGCCAATACCAAGCATGGCAAATCATCAGTGTCCAATGTTTCCGAGCTTGGCAATACCTCGGCCGCCATCATTGGCTGGCGCTTAGGAAAGGTGACAAGCCAACAATTGGCCAAGCCCTGGAAGGCCAATATTGGACAACGCTTGGCAAAGTATGTTGCCATGATATTGCTTATAGGTGGACCCCAGGCTATTTTCATGCACATTTTTGGCTTTGTGGCCAGTCCTTATGAACAATGCCTATTTTATGAGTTGCCTCGCTGCCCGATTTTTGCTTTATACATGCCACTCTACATGAAATTATTTAACGAGTGCGCATTATTTATTTATAGGGCACTCGTTAAATATTTTTTCTGTACAATGGCATGTATAAAACAGAAATGGGACCACGAGACACAATAAACACACTGCATCAACTTTGCGAGGCAATTACGTGACTTGCCAAAAACAAATCAGCAAGACAACGCACCGGGTCTCTCTCTAGTTTTTTTATTATGCATATCAAATTTCCGAGAAACCTGGCTTAACAGTGGCAAGAATACGAACACAAACACGAAAGCAAAGTCACACACAATTGTCCAGAAAAAATAAAAAAAAGCGCTGCTCATGAAGCGCGAACAGATTATGGTTCGTTTAACTGCTTGCGATGCCTACACAACCAGCATTCAGGTAAAGGAAAACAGGACCATATTCCGGGTAATTCGCCGGCCTGCAAGATCACAATATGTTGTTGAACAGCACTATTGTAGAATAGCCAGCTAGGAAAGCTTGTCTCGGCTGCATCCGCCACTTGTCCACGGGAAACACCTTTACGTCGTAGCGCCTGTAATAAGTAAGAAAAAAAATAGTTTCACCACAATGCTAAATTCACGCTGCTTACTAAATACAGCACCTAGCAACAGCCTTACCACATGTCCGTGTGAAAATATGTCGTGCCGTGCTTAAAGTTCTAGCTTGTTAACACTCGCTATGAAACATAAAACGTCCTGCACTATACATAACATCAAAAACCTACTGCACTATTCATTTTTCAATACTGCGTTTTACGGTAGCAGTTACTTGGCTCGTTCTTGAGAAAACCGTCCGGAATTTCACCGAAAATGGGCTTCACTCTTGTTGCAGTCACGCAAGGTAATTAAAAGGACAATACACAAAGCAATCACGTCCAGCGGTTCCGCGAAATTTTTGTTGTGGCTACTGTACCCCCATTAAACATAATCGACTGA